>JAMLFY010000018.1:7267836-7279644 GCA_030441495.1 Dalbergia oliveri | reverse complement strand
CTTTTCCTTTTATCAACACATCGTATTCTTCATCATCATATCATAAATACTATGCATAGAAGAACATCATATTTCTCATCATCATATCATAAATACTATGCATAGAAGAACATCATATTTCCCATCATCATCTCATAAAATGCTATGCAGAAGAACATCATATCATAATAGCTATGCACAAGACATGGTGCACATATTTCATTCCTTTAGTGTCCTAGGTGACTTAAAATCTTGTCATCATCATCATTATTTTCCTTGGGGCCACCCTATACTCCACCCTTTTGGGAGTAATCTAGGTTATGAGCTCATACCTTACTAGTCGTCACTAGCATATACTTATCCCTTTTGATAAGTTAAAATCCAACTCTACCCTTTTGAGAGACGGGCAGCAAGAATCACCTTTTCACCACCTCTAGTCTGATGGGTTAAAGGATCATTTTAAGATCACCTTTCACCACCTATAGTCTGATGGGTCCAAAGGATCATTTCCTCATGAGTTTAAGTCACCATTAAGTCTTAGCATGTTATATCATAATCATCAAGATGCATGAACATTCTCATTGTTTGCAATAGCAATTATAACATGCAAGCCATGAAATCATTCAATAATATCAAATTCTTAATAGCATTACATCATCATATAACTGACATTCCAAAGCATCAAAAGATGTCATCTAAAATTTTCAGGTAAAGCTCCTTAAATAACCGAAACTAAAATTGGGTAACCTTAATTATCAAACTAATTACTTATGCATCTAAGGGATTTATTACCATCAATTATAAGCCTTAAGAACATTATTAGACTATATGGGGTAGCATAGATAGTAAGTTGTTCTTAAGGTTTTAGTGTGCTAGAAGTTATGTTTTTAACCCTTTCTCGTATGGCTTCCCCTATGATGCTAAAATTAATTACTAAACCAATTATGAATCATTGTCCCTTATCTAAACATAATAATATCTGGTTCTTAAGGTCACTAAAGGCTCTGGAAGGAATGCATAAATTTCATTCTCTAAAGTTCTAGAAATCTTGCTTTTACGGTTTTCTAGGAAGCTAGTTTTTCTCTAACATGCATAGAATCATTCCTTTAGCAATAAACCATAATTATCACAACTTCAAACATATTAAATCATCATCATTTATTGGTACTAATCTCATATCAGAAGCCGAATCATGAACCTCATATAATTGTATAAAATCACATTTTAAGTGAACATAAAATATTAGTTTCCGTAGAATCCTTGCAAGGCTTTAAAACTCTTTTAGAAACTAATTCTTTTTGAAAGAATCTTCATAATTAAAATTCTCACTTAAGATAAAAGGAGCAAGTCTTGAGCTTAAGAGATTTATATGATATCTTAGAATCATAAACATGCTATGCAACCTCATTTTAATCTTGTCATTATAAGGTGATAACTTGGAATTATAAACATGATATGCAAATCCATTTCTTTATCTTTAAGATTTAAGGTGATGACTTGAAAATTAAACATGATGCAAGAGCTTGAAATATAAACATGATGTAAGAAACTGAAACGCGATAGTCCGCAAGGACCAGTGGAGGGAGAAGAGAATCTTAAGAAAAGCGGCGTAATCCGCACTGGACCAAGAAGAGAAGAGAATTATTATTACATCTTTTAAGCTCCAATCTCAAGACTTCTTAAAGAATCAATTCTTTAACTCCAATAATCTTATTTCTTTGCTTGTGATACTTGGGTAAGTCTTTGAGCTCTAGGATCTTTAGGTGATGACATAAAAATAAACATGTCATGCGTTGATTCTTTTAGCCATTATAAAATAAAGTGAGAACATAAAATATATATGAGATGCAACTTCTTTATTATCTTTAGAGATTAAGTGACAACATGAAATATAAACATGAAATGCAAACTTGGAAATTTAAACATGAGTATGCAAGTCCATTTATTCATTCTTGAAATTTTAGTGATGACATAGAAAGTAAACATGATTATGCAAGGCATAAACTTAAACATGGATGCAAGTTCATTTGATTTCTTTACTAGAGCTCCTTCAAGACTTTATAGAAATACAAATTCAATATATATATCTTGACAAGACAAAGTGAGAAATACATCTTTCAAATTCTAAACTCAAGATCATAAAATCATCATAAAAATATCATTCTTTAAAGTTTTGCATCAAGTGGAACTTTCAAGCTTTAGAGGCCTAACTTGTGATGGATTCACAACCCACCTTCAAGGTCCTCATCATCAAGCCATCATCTTAGTCCCACCTAGGCCATATGGCTGAATTGGTTAAAGAAAAAGGAAGAAGAAAACCAAATGGAAAAACTAGAGAAAATCCATGAAATCATCATTTTGAACCAAGAACAACACTTAGCAAAACATAGAAATAAACTTAAAAACAACTCCCTACCTAATCTGATTTGAAGGAAAGGAAGAGAACTTGGTTTCTTGGAGTGAAATGAAAGAAAATATTCTTGAGTGAAATGGAAGAATTTCAGCCAAGGGGGAAGAAAGAAAGAAAGTTTTTGAGCTTAGGAAAAACTTGAAGTTGTGAAATTTTTGAGCAAGTCCCTAATGACTTCTAAGCATGCCTATTTATAGAATTCAAGCTCATGAATGGACAAGAGGAGGAGGAAAATCTGACTAAATTTGAGGAGAGACAAGGAAGGAAAAATCATCTTGTTTGGTGGCTTAAAACATGGAATCATGTTTCAAAGTTCCTTGTTTTATGGTGATTTTTGGCATTATGTTTTAGTGCATTATCTTGCAATAATTCTAATGATTATGGCTGAATAATTTCGTGCATTACAGCCTCATGGAAGAAGGTTTTGTGTGTTCCATGTATTATTTAGGTGTAGGCAAGGTATTCATGCAATTTAGAGAATTTACGGTTAAGGGCTTAGGTGAATTAGTAAGCAATTTGAGTGTTTTAAAGCAATTTTAGGTTCTAATCAATTTAAATAGATAATTTTGACTCTAGATTAATAATTAGAATTTAATAAGCTTTAATTTGAGCCTAATATTGCTTAGGTTTCGTAGACGAATCAAAAATCTCAAAATTTGTAAACTGGCAAAAGCGGGCAAACGGTCATTTTACTTAAAAATTGCCCGAGGCCACCCGAGCTTAACCAATGGACAATCATAACTTAAAAACATGTTTTAAAACATTTTAGTGAGGTACGGGCAAGGGAGCAAATCGAGTTAAAAGGGCGCGTTTTGGTCATTTGCGCGTCGGAGCTCAAAATTAGGATTCTTCTCTCTATTAACACACATAACACAAACAATCCCTTATTAACATCAAAACATCCCCTTGAGGACGGGTGGGGCCCACCTCATTTCTGAATAAAATAACCTCAGGGGCATTTTGGTCATTTTACACCTATAGAAAATTGGGGTTTGCAATACTTGCACGAATTGCTCCTAACTTCTCTTCTAACGTTATATTCCTTTATTAAGGATTGTTTGGTCTCAAATTTTATATAATATTTACCTACGGAATTCGTAATTCCTAATGACAGTAAAAATTAATAAAAATTGGGCGTACACATAGCATGGTAATAATTCTAAGATGTCACCTAAATCTCTAAAGCTCAAGACTTGCTCCTTTTATCTTAAGTGAAAGATTTAACTATGAACATTCTTTAAGTTATAAATCGGTCCCATGGTTAAGTTAGGCCTAAAATCCTATGACTTCTTTCAAGTTTAACAAAAAGAATTAGTTCTAAAAGAGTTTTAAAACTTTGTAAGAATTTTATGGGAAGCTAGTAATTTTATGTGTACTTAAAATGTGATTTGATGCTTATTAAGAATTTGGTGTCATTGATTGATTCCTGGTTTGTATGTTATAGTTGCTGTTGCAAACAATGAAAACTTATGCATGAAATAAAGACATATCTTTCCTGGAAGAAAGTGTATTACTAAGAGTGGAAAGATTCTGGCTAAGGAAAGATTTGGTATTTAAGCGTGTCCATTGTGACCTACCTCTTTCCTGGAATCTCCAGATGCATGATTATAGTTGATATATATTATTAAGATATGAGAAATAAGAAAATGTTAGAATTATTATGAATTGCGAGTTGTAACATGCAAAGACTTATTGGTGACTTAAAATTTATAAGAAAATGATCCTCTGGACCCATCAAACTATAGGTGGTGAAAATGTAATTCTAGCCCCTGAACCTGTCTCTCAAAAGGGTAGAGTCAGGACTTTAACTTATCAAAAGGGATAAGTATATGCTACACGACTAGTAAGGTATTAGCTCATAACCTATTACTCCCAAAAGGGTGGAGTATAGGGTGGCCCAAGGAAAATAATGAGGATAATAAGATTTAAAAGTCACCTAAGGTACTAAAGAAATAAATTATGTGCACCATGTCCATGTGTAGCTATTATGATATTCTTCTGTCCATAACATACATGAGTTTATGATGAGAATATGATGTTCTTCTATGCATGTTATATTAATGATGATGATGAGGAATATGATGTAATGATAAAGGAAAAGTTCATTATAAATATGACATGTTAAGATTATGATGCATTATAAGACGCATAATTAAAATTTGCCGAATCTCGGTAAATTATTTGAACTTAAAATTTAATCTTCGTATGTTCACTATTTTATAATAACCCGAGGTGGAGACTTTGATGATGACACCGTAGAAGGAGATACCCTCCTAAAATTCTTTAGTAAGATTCTCACTCCTTTCCTTTATTTCCGTCATTGTCTTCAAGACTAAGATGGCGACATTCGTCCTGTTCGTTGTGACACCCTTCTGGAATTCCACTATGATCCAATGCATCATTCGTATCACTTTGAAGGAAGTTGCTCGGTTCGTGTTTTTATTTACGTAGGGTCGTCATTTGCACATCCTCCCTGTTATCGTTTTTCTCCTACTTCTCCCTATGGCGATGAAATGGTTTTCGAACATGCACGTCCACTTGATGAAAGAATGTTACGTTCTTATCCCGCCTCATCTGCTTCTATGGTTTCCAGAATATAATCCACGAACGGATGTCTTGAAACTGATCCTTCAGAGGACCCTCCTCATGCTTATTTTAGAGCTCTCTCCTACTCTCCCACGTGTAAGAGAGAGTGAGGAAACAGTTGTTCGCAAGGTTCAAGAAGATCGTCCATGCAACCCACCTGGTGCATCTCGTGTGCCCCCTTCAGAGGAAGCTCGTAATGATCGGGTTTCTTCCGTTTCCAAGACGGTGGCCCTAGAGAGTTCTTAAGTAATCTTAAGAGTGTTATACATCCCAGTTTGAGTAGCCTTTAGCTTTAAGGTTATCAGTTTGGGGCATGAATTTCCTTATAAATAGTTTCCTATGGTGTGAATATGTAAGATATGATGTATTAACTTAACTCACTTTTGAGTGAAGTTATTGTATATATGTTGTGATGTGCATTATGGATGTTATGTGATGGTGCCAATATGATATATTTAGATTATTAAATGTCTTATTTTACTATCGTTAATCGTTTATGTTATGCGCGTCAGATTTCAATTATGTTAAAAAAAAATGGCTTGTAATTTCACTAAGTATTTTCAAAATATGATGAAAGAACCAAAGTAAAGAGTAAAGTCTAGTCATTAATCCAATTCAACCTAGGTGTATGTGGTTAATTACTAGAGTGTTACATTGTGCATGAATATTAAAATAAATTTAGACAAGTTATTGACTAGTTGCATTAATACAAATAAAATAATGGTAAGAATAAATTTGCAGATGCTTATAACCTTGTTGTAAAAGAATACGGACACCATAGTATTCTTAAAAAGGCTGCTCGAAAACTTGGGCCTTATCACTAACTTTCTTGCAGAAGTAATGAGAGAAAAGATTCAGCAAATATCTATAAAAACCAGTAATAATGGAAGTATGAAGAAAAGTAAACTCATAAAGAAGACAGAGATTTGGTTTTTATAGCAGGTGCAGAATTGTTAACAGTAGAATTATCTGTCCAATTCTTTTCACCCCAATGCCATAACATGCTCTCCCAAAAGCAGAAGTCCTCAAAGCACGTTTTCAAACGTGGGTCTTTAATCTTAATTTTCCAGTGACCATCACTGTAGTTTCCTTTCTCTGCTTGCCTGCGATCCCACTCTAATGCAGCCTTCTGCTTGGACCTAAGCAAACAGAACTTCTGTAAGTTTTCGGCATGGCATCATGCACCTTCCACCATCTTGCATGCGCTACATTACTTGCAAACTCCTGCAGAATGTCCACATTCCAGTTGCAGTCGTAGTCTCGGAAGCACAGCCATGGTTTATAACCGAGATAGTGGATGACATAAAGGATGGGAGGGTCTGCTCCAAAAAGACGAGTTTTCATCACTTTCTTCTCTTCCTCATCACCTTCCCAGAAATGCTTCAAGAAGTTCATATGTTTCGGGATCCGATGCCACCACGTGAAGATTTCATTTAGATACCCCTGGTCCCCACCGTTGTAGGAAACAATCTCATTGATGTGATCCATCAGCAGTTGAAACGTACAATTTGATGGTTCAATCACCATCACACCTGAGTTAAATAGAGTAGCGTTGTTACCTATGGCTGATATTTCAGGCATCTCAAAAGGAAATCAATATTTCTGAGAATAAGCAGGTCAGCATCAATGAATATGATTTTGTCATAATCTGTCAGCTGCCAGAGGCGGAATTTGCTGTAGTTCCACTCATTATATGCTTCTGGTTCTGCTTTTGGATTCCTGATTCTCTGGATTGTGTGTATCTTCCATCCAGCAGCTTCCAAGCCTCCCCTATGATAGTCACTAATGGTCTCATCAACCAGAATCACAAGATCACGGGTTGAACCGGCCATGCAAATACTTGAGCTGCAGTAATGGCTCCACAAACATAAATGTGCGCAGAGTGCAAGATGGTTGCATAAGCTTCTCGGTATGTTCTTTCTGAGTAAAAATTTTCTGCAAAAAGGATCCAGTTAGTCTCTTAACAACACATGTAGTTAACTTCAAAGATGATAGAATTTGAAAGGAAACAAATTACTATACTTTGAAATAGCCAATATGGCTATCTGGAATACATCATGAATTAAATACAGAAACCTATGACATGATTTTTAATTATGGTAAGAAAACCAGAAGGTAGGAAAAGTTATTTTGAAAGTGTTTACTTTTCTGACATTTCAGCACCAAATCTGTTGAGACAGCTTGATCTGCATGTTTGGTATTGACATGAAGAATAAAAGGAGTAATTTTAGAGGTATATTAGTTCTTCAAAGAAAACAGCAATATGCATACAAGGTCAAGCCGATGTATATTAGAGGCGCTCATGCTCCTTTATTGTTGTTTTCTTTTGTGGGTGTGCCTGTGTGTATCTTCACAAAAAGAAAATGGACTAGTACACTGAGAAACTATATTATATGTTCCTAACAGAATAATATGCAAACAAGGCTCTGGGGGAAAGAGAAAGAAAAAGAGCTTAGCACAGAAACAGAACATAGTATTAAAACACAAGTTGATTTGTAACCAACCTTTAGCCTTCAAAGGGACTGCTAGTTCACATGAACCAATTGGCAGCTGCAGCTTATATCTGAGTGTATTTAGGTTGGGTTCAAAAAGCCAGGCACTACCTTCATGTTTTATAAGCTCCTTGCAAGTATAAAGATTTGGGATTGGGAAGCAATTGGTTACCAAAAGCACATGCACTGGATGTAGTCCTTTGGAAGAGGCAGCAAGTCTTGCAGCTTCAATCTGCAGATGCAACGAGCTACATCTCTAGACCAGCGCTCTGACTTGTTGCAAGGAAGCTTGACAGCAATAAGATCAAGCCGAGGTTTTCCTGGTATCTGAATCCTAGGTAGTGTTGGACAAGTAGGAAACTCATACTCTTCTTCTTCATCTATCCATTCAGGAAACAGGACTTCCCAAGTAATGTTATCTGAAGCAGAGTTAAGGTGAAGGACTATGTGCTCTGCTTCTGGTAGGAGCTGCTTCCAGTTGTCAATCTCGCTGTCATTGAAGTTTACTAAGCCAACACCCTGATATGTGTCCTTATCCTTCAAACTTTGAAGAACTTTAGATATTTGGTCCCATTGAATATTTAAAGGTGATAAATAACGCGGATTGATATCATCAAACTCCCTTTTACATTTGTCAACAAAAGTTGGCCTGCAAAAAGAAATAAAAAAACTTCTCCATAATAACGTCGAAAGAATTCAAAAAATAAAAAACACTGTTTATGATTTGGGTGAATCAATTGCCATAGTAATTCAAGATGAGGAGACAAGACATAATGTTAAAGGGATATATATGCTTTGAAGTATACAGACAGATATAATTTTTTATTGTAAATAAATGCTGCATGTTTATATGGGTTTGATGAATATTGTAGTCTAAGGAGTATTGGAGCCAACTACATGTTTCCATGAAAACCCAAATTTAGAAATGAAACCAATGCTACAAAAGCTCAAAGTATGACAATGCAATGAATTGTGAAAGCATGGTGAAAGACAAACAGGCATACCGTGATATAGAGTTTGATATATGGTCAGTATTATAAACAGCTGGAGGATGACAAATTGTAACTAGAGTTCCCAGTATAACAATAACTAAAACTAGTTTCCAGTTAGGCCTGCAATTTATACTCCTATCTTGGAATGGAACATGCAATGCCTTCTCAACATCCTTGAAATCTTTACTTCTTTGAGGCCTTCTCTTGTTAGTATCTTCACTGCATCAACAAGTCAGAAAGTTTCAGCACTTAATATATATAAAGAGAGAGGGAGAGTCCAATAGCAACATAGGATGCGACAATATAAATAAAAAGAAAAAAAGATTTAAACTTGAGGACCATGTTCAATTTTTATGTTATCTTCGATGTGAACATATTTCAAGCAGAACGAAGTCTTAACTATGACTTCAAAATTAGTTCTTAGATATGCAAGAAAAATTCTGCAGTTGCACAAAATACAATGGCAGAAGTGTTGGTTCAGGGCAACAAAAGCTAGTCTACACCTAAAAGTTTTGTTCTTGTATCCTGGGACCATTTAGAACCTGATATTCGTACCCAAAAGTTGTTGGTCTCAATAGAAGATGACTCTAAGTTAAATGAATTTTGTTTGTAATATCAAGAATTCGAATCTCGATAACTTCTTTAGGGTCATTGGCTAACCACCACCCTGACCTGACATTGCACGAGTAAACTTTAAAAAAAAAAAAAAGAACTTCGTACTCCTGCTTATTGCAAGTGTTCAAGCAAACCCAATCCCCAGTTTCATATGGTTAAACTTCTTAATTCTTACTTTGAAACTTGAAAGCAAAAGTTAGTTAAATTCTATTTATTGCATTGAACAAACTATGATCACATTATAACATTAGGTTCCAATAATGAAATAAATAAATAAATTACTGGAAGCATTTTGCACTTCATATTGATATATAGAATCTTAATATGCAGTATAAATCAAGTTCCTAAATTAGATGCGGGAATCTAATACGGCGTTTTAATTTCATTCACAAAATCATTGCATAAACACGAAATTGGGTGGCTAAGACAAACTAATCAGGATCCTTTTCTTGTTTCGACACAGTTCTTCTTGCTCCAAACAAGCTAAACTGAACATGAGAGACGGAAAAGACACAGAGAATGACTGACCTAAAGGAAGCCGACAACCGGTGCCGCGGCTCCACTGTGCTTGGCGAGGGTCCTCTCATCTCCGATTCAGCTCGAACAAAAGCCAAGCCACCATCTGGGTTAGATTCAACGAAACAAACAAGAAAAGAAGGCCAAGTCAAATACCAAACGAAAAAGGAAGAAGAAACAAGAAACAAGAAAAAAAAAAAAAGAAGAGACAGCTTTGAAAAGGGCATATAATGCAACCAGAAAAAAAGATTGACCGAGTGAGAGCACCAGGATCTGCTACAAGCTGGGAGCAGATTAAACGGAGAAAAGGGGGCTTTCAGACAGAGGGAAGAAAGGGTGGTTGTAAACGGAGCCAATGGAGTTGGTGGCGTTGAAGGGACTCACCGAGATGGGATCAACAATGGAAGTAGAAGATGAAAGCAGCCCTGGCGAAGAGCAGTTAATTCGTATTTTATTTTATTATTCTTCCTTTTTTTTATTATTGTTCACGTCACGACTCTTGTAGGAACTAATGACCGAGTCGCTAAGATTTAGTTTTTGTTTGATAGAAGCACAGTCTCTGACTATTTTTCTTCGATTCTTCCACCTACCACAAATTTTTAACATTGGAGAAACTTCTATTCTGACACCCCATAATTTTCGCAGCCTCCAATTTCTCCTCAGATAATACTTTTTTAATGTAAATATGTTGCAGCAGTTATTGTTTATTGTCAATCGATTTAATATTGTTAATTTCATGAAAATAAATTAAAGTTTCCAAGATTTTTCAGTATCAGTTTAATGTTTGTTTTATGTAGATAATAACAATAACAAAAGGATTTTACAATAATTGTTTTTAATCATTGATTTAACAAGTAAATCCAGCTCTCATCAAATCAAAAAGTGTTTTTCTCCTGTTAGGATCATCCGCTCAAACACCACTATTTCGCCGTTGCTAAACAGGTTCACTTTCTGTGGTAAAGAGATTTCGGAGAAAGCACACAACAAAGACAGTGCAAAACCAATGATTGAACCGGAGAATTAACAATTTTTTTTTTTTTTGGAAATTTTGGAAGAAAAATTTGTCGGTGTTTTATCACTAGCCTTTGCTCGGAATTCATTCCTTGCAATCAGGAGTGTAGGACCTTGCTCCATCAACCAAGAAACAATTTTCGTTGTCAAGATTTGTGGATGCTAGGCAGTTAGACCATGATGTAGGCAGTTATATAGTCATTAAATGTAGTCAATCAAATGATTAGCTTGTAGCTAAGAAAGCTCTATTGTACCTAATGTTTAAAACAAACATTGAAATTTGCATATTGACAAATAGTCATGATACAAAGAATGAATTAAAGTAAGGATTGGGGCTATGGTTGCAATATAATATGCAAGTTGCAGTAGAAGTTTTCTCTTTATGCCTAAAAAGTATTGCTCCTATTATAATTGATTTTAAGCAAAACAAAAATATAAAAAGGTCCATGACAATTAAAAGTGTCGAACAAATTTGTTCCCGAATCAACTATTTCAGTTGAAAAATACTACTTACATGACTCGTTAAGTCATCAACATGGCTGCTAAAATGCTAATCTGATCCAGTTTGTGCTATGTTGGCATAAAAATAGAATGAATTAGTCCCTTGAGAATCACGAATAATTCAAATTGATAACTCCCATCATCTTCCTCCCTTTCAATGGCTAATACCTATATCCAATATTCATCTTCTTGATTCACCTTATTTTTTGTTCTTTACTACTTTTCAATCATCATTTACACTAGCAATTTACATGTTATCTTGGATCCTTCTCCCTCTTACACTCATATTGTTTCTATTTGTAATGTAACACCCTAACTTTTAACCTAATACGCTCAAATCATTTCGTTAATTATTAGTTGTTACGCTTTTATCTCAAACTTAACTTATTCTTTTTTAAAATACGAATAATAAAAATATGACTACTTTTTTTTAACTTTAAAACTAAAATGCGAGCTTGGATGTACATAGATATCGATCAATACACAACTAATAACAATCATAGCACGGCACAAACCAGATTAACATGTCATAACCATAGCATAATAGGAGTGTCCTATAAACATGAAGGACATCCTAAAATACTAAACTTAACAATAAAGGTTGAACATATAATAGTCCAATGCCAAACATATCTATAACAAAACTAAACTAGTTTGCGGTACATGTCCGTCAAAAGACTAGTCTACGAACGGGTATAAGGGGCAT
>JAMLFY010000018.1:7234287-7267336 GCA_030441495.1 Dalbergia oliveri | reverse complement strand
TTTTATTTATTTTAATTTTAGTTTTGAATCTTACATCATGTTTATTTTTGTTTGTGTCCTACACCATTCCTTTGGCACCTTAGAGATCACATGCATAAGCTCACACCACATGCACTATATTGACATGTTTGGCATTGACTTTATTTTGTATTGCATGCTTGGTAGATTCATTGTGCTATTTGGATTGAGTACATGCACTTTTACCTATGAGATTTTGAGCCTTTTAATTGGACTATCATGTGCGATACTTATTTATTCATGTGTGTTTCCCTCTTTGGATTTGTATTCTAGAACTTGCTTAGGGTCTTGTTTGAAAATATGTTTTTCATATGCATGCTTCAATATAATTGAGGCATTTTTTTTCTTGTTTTAGCCACTTGTCCATATAGCCACCTTTTGCATGTTACCATTGTTTAGCCCTTTTAAGCCTTGTTGCCCATTCTTTTATTTTAACACATCCTTAGCTAAAAGTGAAAAACAATGAAAATTCCTAACCTTTTGTGTAATATTCTCACAAGTGCAACATCATTCTTAAGTCATGACATTATACTTAGGAGTTGTTACTTATAAATTAGCAGACCTTTCTTAGCTATCTATAGCAAGATCGATTGAATCATGAAGTAACTAATACTGATTCTATTAAAATGTATAACAAAGAAATACAAAATTTATTGAATACATAGCTAAGTACAAGAGGAAGCACTTCTAAGAGCTTTAGTATAATATGTTCTCTATTTCATTTACATACATATAACTCCAACTAAGTACAATAAAGTAGAAATATCAACTACTAAACTCCTTAGTCCTAAGCTCTTCACGTAGGCCCCATTCTCTAGATCAACCTGGAGGCGACACAGGAACACAAAAACACATAGGGGTGAGAATTATACAATTCTCAATAGGGCAACTCCCCAATTACACACTCATAATGTCATCGTCATCGCCTCGGCCACTTCGGTTTATCAAGAAAATGTGATCATGCAATATACATTAAAGATTCATTTTTAAAGTTCTAAAATCATCCATTTGAAGTGGGGAGCTTTACAATCAATCACTTAGTGCACATATGTCATGAAGCTCAAATACATAGTAAGTAATTCTAATCAAGAGATTACATATGATATGATTATGCATATGCTAAATGTAGTGAAATTATCCCAAGTAATCTAGTTTCACTTGTGGCCACAAAAATTAAAACGTACATTTTTCTCTTTTATTGACATAGAAAGACTTAGTTTATACCCAACGGTATTTGCTGTGGACAATTCCACAATAGATAGTTTATACCAAATGGTATTTATAGTGGATCACACCACTTAAGGGAAATAGACTTATAGGAACGAGCTCATTCCTATACGTGATCATCGAATTTCATTTTTTCCATTTTCGAATCATACAGATCTATTCCTAGCCGATACGTCTCCTGACTCAAAATAAATTTGGGAAAGTTACTCTTTTTCCTTCCCCTAATTCAATCTAAGTCTTGTTTCTGTTTTGTACATATGTCAGAACATGCATGATTGAAATTTATATATATTCTCTTTTCTCATATAATTGCATCAAGTACTTTTCTTTTTTCCCAAATGCATGCATAAGCCACATGTAGGTATTTCTTTCACAATGAAATTTCAATCATGTCTCATAAACCACTCTTTATTTCCTCTAGCATGCATTTATGTGTCACAAGTCATATAGCCAGACATTTAATATCAAATATTCATGTCATAATAGAACCAAAATGCCATTACATTATCAATTCAAGGCATTGTTTCATTTCCAGCACAATGGCAGATTTCACACCTTTGTAGCACAAATTAAGTTGCCCATCAAACAATTTGTTCAGCAGCTATAAAAATTACCCAAGACACTTCAATGTGTCCAAAAGGTCCCATAAAAATTTGAGAGCAAAAAGAGTTCTCTAACTATGTGAACAAAATTAGAAAAATTTGGTGCCCAGAAACCACTTAACCTCAACTTAGAACCGAAATCTCATAATTTTTAACCCTAGCAAATGATTGAATCAATTCAAAATAAAAATCACAGTTACATTTCAAGATGTTTTCAACACTCAGTAAAAATTTCAAAGGAAAAATAAATCATTTGCTATGTTAATAAAATTAGACAAATTTGCAGCTTCTATTCCAATAATCCAGGCAGCACATAGTTCACTTCGGTTTCTGATTTTTTCAAGCATTAGGAGTCAAAATCAGAGCTCAAGAAAATTCTTGGGACTAGCTTAGATGTTAGCTTCAACATATATTTTTTCTAGCTCATGAAAATGACCACAATAGTATCAGAAAATTTGAGTTCAGTGGCTGCCTATGTAAAAACCGAAAATCAAGCAGCATGACTCAAAATCTCTTTTCAAAAAAATGATTTCTAACATCATCCAAACACTCCACCAAAATTAACACATCAATATCAACATATCATCAACAAATACAATGAAAAATATTCAGCCAAATCTATAAGCAAATCAGAAAAACAAATTTGAAGTAAAAGAGGTTGAAAATGCCCTACTTTGGTGGCTTTAAGGATCTTGGCTTCAAGGATGTTGCAAGTGTGATCTCGCTCACTTCAAGGCCACCAAACCAACACCAAACCCTTCCTTAGGCAGCAATATATGAGGTATCAAAGTGAGAAGTGGTGAGGATTTCAAATTCCAATCGGTTGGATTGATAGATCTTGATGAGTAGAACAAGTTTTATGAAGGGATCTTGGTATTTTAGTGATTTTGAGCTAGTGTTTTGGGGATTTAGAAGCAAGAATGAGGGTTTGGGAGCAAGAACAATGGAGGAGAGGTTCTTGGAGTATGCTAGCCGAAATTGATGATGATGGAGTGATAAGGTTGGTGATTTTTCCTTATCTTGGTTAGGTATAGTAATTAAGTAGTCAAAATGTGTATTTATTTCTTATTCAAAAAGAAATAATGAAATGGATGGCTAGGATTTGGTTTGATAGTCAAAGAATGAATCTTGTCCATCCACTTGGCTCAAGATAAGTGGCTCACTTTAACTTGGGGAGCAAGTAGCTTTTTCGTGTTAAAATCGCATGAAACTACCGAACAGATGAGATATTAGCTCCCGAGTAAAATATAATAAATGAAAGGTCAAGATTAAAACTTGTTTTTCAAGTTTTAATCCTTGCCATCCACTTGGCATAAAGTGGTTGATAAAGGTTACTTGGCCACCAAGTAACTTGTACAGTGTTAAAAACCACACATCAAAACTCTCCGAACGGGTAAAATATTGTACCTGGGTAGTCAAACATTACCCGAAAATTAATTCTAGGTATAACTTCTCATTCCTTACCATTTCTAACCTTAACCCTCTCTTTTCTCAATCCCGGGCATTTCTATTCCCTAGGGTTTCGGCTATACCGACGGGCTTGAAATTTTTGTTTTGTTCGACAGGTCCATTGGGCCACCCTCATCATTACTAAACTATTAGATTTTTGAAATTACGACTAACAAAGCTCAAATTAATTTTTAAATGATTTTCAAGGTGTTACATTTTAGGCTTAGGAAAACATTTGTGCAATCTTATATGTGTTTGAGCATAAGTATGGGGGAGACCATGAGGACATGCCCCAATTTAAGTGTAAGGGAGGAACAATATGTCCAGAAACAAATTCAGCAAGTGGCACATCAAGAAAATAAAAATAAATGAGGATGAAAATGTTGATTGAAAAAAAAATTCTTGAAAAGTTTGAGTTGAAGGGGTGCCACATTGCAAAAGAAATTCTTGTAATTGTGTTAAGTTGGACAAAGTGTACCCTTAGGCACTTATGCTCTTGGTGTATGCATTTGCTCTTCTTTGACCAAAGGTTTAGCTCACTGGCCTATATAATTACTTAACTTCACCTAAGCCCCATTTCAACCAAAGGTAAGTTCTCTTGATTCGGCATTCATGTGTGTATAACAAAGTGGAGAATAAGACCAGTGGTAAGCCTATAGTAATGTATTCTCATTTGCGGAGATTGAGAATGCATTATGACCTAAAACACTTGAGTGAGTGAGTGGCAAACACTAACCTTAGAAGGATTTTTGTACTTGGTCTATGCATCATGTATGTGGATTCTACCTTCTATACTATGTTATTGTTCATGTCATGCTTGTTAAAATTCTCTTAATTATTGGTGTGAAATGTAACGACTTGATTTTTAGTATTGTTATGATAAAATAATTAAATGTGAATAATTTATAAGGATTTTGAAAATTTTCGAGGCAAGTTATGATCAAAATAATATGAGGAGTTTGTAAAAAAATGAAAATTAATTTAATTTTATTAAAAATCAATATAATAATATTTTAATTGGGGATATAGAATAAGACCTCATAAAGGACGTAATGACATAAATAAAAATAAGGATAAGGGTAAATAGATATTTTAACCAGGTAAAGTTTCTTTTATATTAATCGGTTCAAATGGTAATAATCGTACACAAAATGGTAATAACTGGTACATCAAAACATGAATTTGGTATAAATAGTGGATATTGTCAGATCTCATATAATTTTAACTTAGGACAATCAAATAAATATAGACATTTCAAATCCTGATACAAGGCAAATAAGGAAATAGTTACACTACTCACATTCTCTCCAAGTTAGTGTTATTATATAAAGGAAAAAGAAAAAGAAATGGTTTTTCCTTTCTCTTGTACAGCTTTCACATTGCTTTCTTCTTCCTCCATCTTCTTCATGTTTTTCTTCTTGAAACACCATGAAACCTTCCAGTTCTTGAAGGATACACCTAGATTAATCTTTAAACTAGTTCAAGAACAATTCCTCTACATCAAACTCAAGCCAAAGCCTTCTTTTCCCCTTCAAATATGTCCAAACAACAACATAAATAGGTGCTGGAAAATGGGTTTGAAGCTTTAGTTGGAGAAGAAAAAGCTAGAGAAAAGTTTAGCAAATGCTTGGAAGAAAGGTAGGAAAGATTCTATGTCTATTGCTTGTGATTGTTTAACTATTTTTGCTAATATAAACTCTTGAGAAATGTTAGAATTATGTTTATGAAATCTGAAATTTATTCTTAAGATTTATCATATATATGAGTTTTTTAGTTCAAGAACACTTGTGGATTGATCAAATTAATATAAGAGATTTATTAAGCAAATGAAGAGATTTTTTATTCCTAGAAGAAAAGGCTTGAAGCTTACCTAAGATACTTGGTTTGTTTTCCTTGAAATTTATAAGAATTTCATCATGAAGAGTTTTACAAGTTATGATAATATAAGATCTCATAAAAGTTTACTAGACTTTGTAGAAAATCTCGTAAAGTTCTTTTAGCAAAATCTCATAAAAAGTTTAGTAGATTTTAGCAATACATCTCATAAAAATTTAAGAGAAGTTTCATAAGAAGTTAAGAGATTTTTGACAGAATATCTCATAAGACTCCAAGAGATTTTGACGGAATATCTCATAAGACTTCAAGAGAGTTTTGAGCAGAATTATCTTATAAGAAATTAAGAGATTTCAAGAGAAAAGTCTCAAGTAATTAAGAGACTTACAGAGAAAATCTCATAGGAGTTAAGGAGATTTCAAGAAAATCTCAAAGCAAAAATATAAGAAATAGAACTATTAAGAAGAGATTTTACTTTATAATTATGAGATTTCCTAACTAAATGATAAAGTTTCATACGACGAAAGAAAGTTTAAGAAATAAGCTTTATGTAACATTAATTGCTTAATGGTAAGCTCATCGATTCACGGGTAATAGTAGACGTGCTACGCCCTTAGAACTATATCAGGTTGTAATCGCGACGACATTACATCATTATGAGAAAAGGGATGTCCTAGAATAGCGAGGCTATTCAGATGAGATGTAGTAGACGTATTCCATTTAGTGAACTATATCAAGTTGTAATACGATGATGTTACATCGTTGCAGTATGATCCAGAGAAGTATATTAGAAAAGTCCTATGAGTTCTACCATTAAGTTTAAAATTATCTAATAAAATTAAGTCAGGAAAAATGATACCAACTACATATCAATTGCTTGATTATAAGCTCATGGATTCACGTGTGATCTATATCAGGTTGTAGTAAAGGTACTATAACAAGTGAACTATATAAGGATGTAACACGAGGTGTTACATCACTAGCACTACATCAAATGAGAAGTATATCAGCAATCCTATGAGTTCTATTCTCAAACCTAAAGTTTATAATAAGATTATGTCAAAGAAGTAATGAAACAAATAAACTAATTATTATGTAAACAACAGAATACCTAATAATTATTTTACGAATCCTATGACCTTTTTATTCTCAAGCATAAGTGCACTCATAATACTATATTTAATGAGTAAAGGGATAAGCAAGCTAGTTATCTCAAAAGAAATCAAAGATACGTTAATTATTATAATATTATGTCGATATTACTGTGTAGTAGACTAGCATTTTTCCTCCTGGGAATCTTTGATTCTCATTCCTGCTGTTATTATATTTTTACATAGATTGTTATGATGGTGATTATTTTGTGGAGACTCTCAACTAGTATTGGCATCACGTTCTAGAGTTTCTAATAAGATGATAGAGAATTTAGTTAGCCTTTTTATTTTCTTTTTAGTGAATGTTGAGTAGTACCATACCTAGACTAAGGGTCCTGCGTGAACCAAGGTAAGGGTTTGGCAGAGTTATATATGTTGTTGCTTTGTTGTCGGATAATACAATTGTGTATTTTTGACATAGTAATTATGTTCAGATTTAATGACTCAGAGAAAAAGCATGTTATGTTTGTCACGAAAAGCGGCTCATATGTAATATATATATACTCCTCAAAGGTCAAGAGAGATAACAAGTAACAACTCTCATTATAAGGTTGTGGCTTAAGCATAGCCTTATGGTGTGAAGGGTGTTACATGAAAGCTTACTATTGTGCCTCTAAGTTCATTAGATTGGTGTATTATCATTTATTTTCATGCATCATGTATTTTTAGTGTTAGGAGTCTAGTGAAATCCTTGTATACTGCTTCTCATCCATGCCTTGATTTGATTTCCACATGAGGACATGTGAAAGCCTAAGTGTAGTGGAGTTTGATAAGAGGCATTTATGCCACTTATCTTGCTTCTAATTCTTAGCTTTTTGCATGAGTTTTACTATGTTATTGATATGGTTAATTAGGATTTTGACTTGTGTCTCATTATGCATTTTTGATAGAATCATTGACTATTGCATGATTTTGGGAATAATTATTGGATTAGAGCCTGTTGTGTTTAACTTGTCTCTTTGAGTATGACTTTTGTATCCAGGAGCTTTGAATTAAATGTAAAATGTCAAGAACAAGGTTGGGAGCTCTCTACATGGAGCTTGTAGCAATAATCAATTTGGGAGAATTTGAGAGCTAAATAGAAGAGATCTTGAGTTCATTTGAGCACATTTGCAGAAAGCATTGTAATGGAAAAATTTGTATCTCTCTCTACAATTATTGGACTGAGACAAATAAAGATGTTTTGGAAATCTCAAAAAGTCCTCTAAAACTTTCATGTTCAGCTCAAAACCCAGTTCTAAGAGCATCTTGGTGAAAATTGAGTTGCAAGATTAAAAATTGCTGATGTTCTAATGCTGCCCAACTTGACCTCTAGTTAGTATTTTCAAATATCTAGAGCTATAGATGTCCAGTTAAAGTGATTTTGGTGGCGTTGGAAAGCTTATTCATAGGGATACAATCGCTATTTCAAGTGCCAAGGATAAATTCAGATGTTTCAAGGGTCAACATTGACCAAATATGTGAATATGTTAGTTTTCTCTAAGCTGTAGCGCTAAAGGAGCACTAGCGCTCCAGAACCTGAATAATGATTTTAATTAGCATAACTCACTCCTGAGCGCTACAACGCTCATTTAACGCTGTAGCGCTCGTACGATAATGTTTTAATAGCTAATTAATCTGTTTTTGGGCCTTACTTGGACTTATTTTAGAGAGCACTATATAAAGGATCAACAGATGTTTACCCTAGTTTTTGAATAATTTTTAGGTGCCACTTTTACTTGCTATTATTCTCTCTCTACATCTTTCTTGCATCTTCTTCTCTATTCTTCCCTCTTAGGCACTCCATTAGTGAAGGTGCTTTGTTTTAGAGATTGTGGCAAGGATTATTGCTATTATTTTTAGGTTCTCTTTTATCTTCATTGTCGTAATCATCTAGAGATGGAGGAGTAGATTTCTTTACTAGTGTAAGGTTTTTGGATGGATTGAGATGATGTTTGAGACCTTTCGATATTAAATGTATTGGTTTTCTTAATGTTTTGCAGTTTCTATTCCTATAGTTATGTGGTGATTGCTATAATCTTTATTGGAATAACTAAATTAGCAATCGTGGTTTAGGGAAACTCTTTGAGCATAAATTAATAGATCTTTAGTTTATATTTAAGGGAGAACATTAGAATTAAATTTCCAATTAAATGTTACGCTATAGCAATTGGTTCATTAAATTAATATGATTTTTAAATAAATTGAGATGTTGTTTATTAGTTATTTGCATTGATCAAATTCTAAAGGTCGATCGATCACTAATAGAATTGCAAGTAATTTATTCCTAATAGCCACCAATGGGTTTAATATTTGGTCAATGATAATTAAGTCTAATCCTAGGAGTACCTTGCACTAGTGCTTTCTTCACCATTGCTATTATCCTTTAATTTCAATTGCCATTTTTTCACTCTTCAAAACCCTAATTTTCCCAACTAAGTATTGAAGCCTCCTTGAGAGATGACCTAGGTTGTGCCCTTTACTACATTTTTTGTACAACTTATATTAAATTAATTTCTAATTTTAGGAGGTAGGCGATAGCCTTTGTCCAGGGTCAAAACTTAAATTTCTATAAATATATGGGTCAAAGTATAAATTTTTCTTTTTAACACTTTTCTCAAAACTAATAATTCTCAAAATTATTTTACACTTTGAGATCTGACATCACTTAGATATCATTTTTAAACACCATTTGACCCATTTTGGCCCATTGGCCAAATTGTTAAAGACTTTAGGGGTTAAAGTGTAAAATTCTACTTTTTGATACTTAGTAAGTGCCAACACTTCTAAAAATCATTCTTAACATTATAATTGGCATTTTCAACACATGGACACATCCAAAATCATTATTGACTTTAATTAAATTCATTTGGCCAAAATTCACATTTTTGAGAAGTTTAAAATGTAACTTTTCACATTTACAAAACTACCCAACCTAATACTTATAAAGATCCTTTTAGACACCTAAGATGCTAAAAATAATTTTTACAACAATTATTAACACTTTAAAACACCCAAAACAATAGTAAACAGTAGCAAACAATGAATAACAATGGCAAAAATTGAAAATACGAAATGCTTTGAAAATTATGTTTTTGCCATTTTCTAGTTTCTAGTTTCTTTCAAAAATTATTCTAAGAACCTTTTGACAAGAGATCATTTTGACACTTAGAGAAATTAGCTTTTGACACTAAAACAGTGGCTAACTCAAAATTACATTCATGGGGTCCTATTTATTCAAAAATCACATTTTTATCCCTTATGGGTTCCTAACTCTTTCAAAAATTTCTTTGGACACCTTAGATACAAGATACAAGTTTTAAATGAAATAAAACCAACCCCAAATCCCATTTATGTGCATGGATGAAAATCATATATATATATGTGTGTGCATGTTCAAAAATTACATTTAAGATAGTGAAAGGCAAGTCCTAAGCATTAAAGATATAAGGTGATGACTAGAAATATAAATTTGCAACAATTGCTCATTTTAGCTATTAGAAATATAAAGTGATGACTTGAAAAATAAATATGCAATGCTTGTTCATTTTTAAGTCATTAGAAACATAAAGTGATGTCATGAAACATAAATATGCAATGCTTGTTCATTTTGAAGCCAATAGAAATATAAAGTGATCAAATGAAATATAAATTTGCAATGCTTTTTCATTTTAGGCCATTTAAACATAACATTAAAGCCTTAAGAATCAAAGACATCAAAAAGTATGGAATTTTAACCCCATCAAGCTTAACGAAACAAAGATTTTTCTTACAAAAATGAACAATGGATGAACTTTAGCCCTTTAAAAGGCATGAATAAGCTTTAAAGTCTCTCTTTTTTGTAACCCTGATTTTTCCTATATGCAAAAATGACCAAAATACCCCTAAGGTCATTTCTCCTAAAGTAAAGACGACCGGTCTAGGCTATCCTCAAAGGGGTAGTTTGATGTTTGAAGAGGATTAAATGTGTTATGAATATGTTAGAGATGAAAATCTCAATTTCCTGGTTTTTCCAAGTACGAAATTCCTGAAGTACCAGAAGGTAATCCAACACGGGATTAAGGGACGATTGAACCGGCCATCACTCAGGAAGTCAAAATGTTGATTACAAGTGTTGCATGATATCTAGCAAGTCTGGGTGGTCAGAGAGTTTTTGTATGAATTTACATTTTTGCCATGATTGGTGCTAAACGAGCTTAATTAAGCGATTAAGAAATATAAGCAATATTAGGATCTAATTAAAGATAAATTAATTTTATCTATTAATTTTGAGTCAAATTATTTATGTGTAGTTAATTAATGCCTAAGTTTGATTAAGAAAGTTCAAATTCCCTTCTTAGATCAAAGACATTATGTCATGTCATAGCAAATAGCATTTCTCTCTCCAATTCCCTAAATTAAAGAATGTGTTGAAAATTTGAATTTCAAACTAATTAAGGTTAATTCAAACTAAGTTGCAAGACAACTCCTTAAATCTTGTCTTGAGAAGCCTTAATCACCACATTACAACTCCTAACACCAAATTACTAATTCCTAACTTTTTCCTAATTAAATCTATCACTAATCCAAGTCCTAACACACATGAGACATGAAATTTTTCCCCAAAATCCATTGGAGGCTGATGGCTTTCCCTCCCTCATTTCCCTCTCATATTTCATTGTTAACACTTACATACTTACAAAAACTTGCATTCTTACCCCTCATTTGTTTGGCAAGAGCTTTGTGTCAAAAAAGTGCTCTAAAAATCCTCTCTTTTTCTCTCAACTCAAAGCTTTCTCTTCTTCCTCTTCCACCTCCATCCTGAACCTCCTCTCCACCTCAAACCACCACACCTCCACCATAGATCATCTCTAAGACACATAACCTTTCTATTCCAAGATCAAGCTTCCTCATTTTCAACTAAAGAAACAACATTGGTAGGGGTTTTATTTAAAGGTCTTTCTCTTTCTCTTTCTTTCATTTTTGGATTTGATGATGATGGATTGGTTGAGTTCTTGTTTTCTTTTCTTCCTTCCCTTTTCGGTTTGAATCTTTCTTTTCTTTTTCCTTTTTTCGATTTTTGGTTATTGATGAATGGTTAAAACCATGGCTTGATAATAAGAGATCTTAATGGTGGGGTTGATACCACCATGTGCTTGACCTCTAGATTCCAAGGTCTGATTTATTTTGGTTTTAAAGAATGATGATTTTAGAATACTTGTTGGTTCTTTGAAAATATTTTTCTTTCTTTGATGTTCAAGGCCATAGCTTGATGATGAGGGTTTGTTTGATGTTAGTTGTGAAACCATCATGTATTTGACCTCTAAAACTCAAGGCTTCATTTTTGGTTTCACAAGAGTATGAAAAATGGATTGTTGTTGATTGTCTTTGTTGGTTTTTCTTTGAGCTTGATGGTGAGTCTAAAGAAATGAGGTTCTTAGAACTATGGTGTTAAATAACTCTAAAGCTCATTTCCATTTTGTTAAGATTGATTGGGGTTGAGAGTTTGATTCTTTAAAGTCTTGAAATGAGCTCTAGTAAGATATAAAAATGGACGTGCATTATGTTTATGTTTTAAGCTCTTGTATCTCATGTTTATGTCTCAATGCCTTGCATATCATGTTTATTTTCTAGTCATCACCTTAAATCTTGAAGACTAAAGAAATGGACTTGCATTTCCATGTTTAAATTTCAAGTCTTGTCTTTCATGTTTTTATTTCAAGTTATCACCTAAACCTTGAAGACTTAAAAAATGAACTTGCATTCTCATATTTATATTTCAAGTCTTGCACATCATATTTATATTTCAAGCCATCACCTAATAATGATAAAGATAAAAATGAGATTGCATAACATGTTTATTATTCTTGTCATCACCTAAATCTCTAGAGCTCAATGACTTGCCCTTGTATCTTAAAATAGAAATCTTGACCATGGCTATTGAATGTATTTTTGGCCATAATATAATGTTGGTTTTATTTTCTTTTTGAGGCTTGAATCTTGCTTCTATGATGTACATAGAAATTCATAGGATTTGAGAACTCAAGAGGAGTGGAAATGTATTTCCTAAAGGATTGGAATCCTAATAATAAAATCTTTAGTTTTAGTAAAAAGCTTGTTTTGTTTTGTGAGAATGTGAGTATGACTTCAAAAGGAATGTTGGATTGATGTTTTAAAATGGTCTTGGAATGAAAGAGTAGCTTGAAATGTGTTAAAACTTTGGTTTTTCAAATTTTGGGATTCTGGCAATCAATTACCAGCCCATGTAATCAATTACTAGGATGATTCTTTGTAAACGAACAATTTTAACTCTGGCAATCGATTATAAGCTTATGTAATCGATTACCAGATGTTCTTCATTCAGAGTGAGTTTTTGACTTTGGTAATCGATTACCAGCTTATGTAATAGATTGCCAGGATATTTTAATAACGAGTGAGTTTTTGACTCTAGTAATCGATTATTAGCTCCTGTAGTCAATTACCAAGATGCTCTTTGTGCCCAAAACAAGTTTTTAATTATGGTAATCAATTACCAGCACATGTAATCAATTACAGGACCCTAAATGCACAAATAAGTATGCTCTAAGCAAGATAATGTGGATTGATGACCATATATGCTTAAGTTTTGAGTTATGTGAATAATGATTTCTAGTATGATATATATATATATATATATACCCGGTATTTGATTTCCGACATATTGGGTAGGAGCATATTTATTGCTAAATGATAACGATTGATATTATGCTTATAGATTTGTGCAAAGAGATGTGATGTATATTTATATGATCTATGATATGATGATTTTGTGGCATGATGTGGTTATAAATGAATGATTAAGATGTATGATCTATGAGAATTATGAGCATAATATGTTAAATGATAAGTTATGATGATTGACCATATTTATATACGCATGTTTGCATCTCTAAATGACATGCTAAGATTAAAAGTGACATAAGACGATGGAAATGATCCTAGAATCCAGGAATTAATGGTTATAAGAGGTGATCCAAGGAAGTTGCATGTCCATGATAAGAAAGTTAAGTTAAAAGCAAGGAAGTGATGTGTTTGCCCCTCTCTACCCCATATTAAATCTAGCGACGGCTAGTTAGGTTGAGTTCATCCTAGGCGATCAGTGAGGTGAAGTTTTGGTGGTTATTGTAAAATCACCAGGGAAGGTGAGATGATTAGTTTAGGGTGGTTATGTACAAGGGTGGTCATTAAAAAAAGAACTTGAGGGTTCAATCATGATAAAGTAAAGTACCATGGGTTCTCTTGCTTTCCCATGCATGCTAAATATCATATGACTCATCACGCTTGTACTATTATGCATTTACTCACTGGCCACTAAAATCATGAAATTTGAATGTCCAGTCACCTAAGAAAGTACAGTAAAGATGTATATACATACGTTACATTATTGTTCTATTGGTGCATTTAATCATG
This sequence comes from Dalbergia oliveri, assembly GCA_030441495.1. NCBI lineage: Eukaryota > Viridiplantae > Streptophyta > Magnoliopsida > Fabales > Fabaceae > Dalbergia > Dalbergia oliveri. The sequence continues at coordinate 7,253,649 of JAMLFY010000018.1, read as the reverse complement.
TGATATATGCTATTTACATGTGCTACTTATGCTCTGAGGTATTGCCATGCATACATGAGGTATCTGTTGCATTCATGACATTAAGACCCATGTTACAAGACACCCATTTCGGATAAAAGGATTTTGAGAAGTTTAAAATTGAACTTTATGCATGTACACTTCCTTCATAATGAAAACCAAAGTGGCTGCGGATGATGATGATGACACTTGTGTTAAATTCAGGGAGCCTGAGAATCTTGAATAAGTTTCTCATCCCTTTCTTTCTCCCTTGTCGTCTCCAGATGTGGATGATGGTGTTGTTCGTGATCTTCTTTGAGGCGCGGATATAGGAGTCGCGCTACCTCCGGATAGGAGGTTCCAGCGAAAGCATGGAAATAGCTTTCTTTTAGGCATTAGCTAAAGGGTTGTCATGCCCCTTATACCCGTTCGTAGACTAGTCTTTTGACGGACATGTACCGCAAACTAGTTTAGTTTTGTTATAGATATGTTTGGCATTGGACTATTATATGTTCAACCTTTATTGTTAAGTTTAGTATTTTAGGATGTCCTTCATGTTTATAGGACGCTCCTATTATGCTATGGTTATGACATGTTAATCTGGTTTGTGCCGTGCTATGATTGTTATTAGTCTGCGTGTATTGATCGATATCTATGTACATCCACAGCTCGCATTTTAGTTTTAAAGTTAAAAAAAAAGTAGTCATATTTTTATTATTCGTATTTTAAAAAAGAATAAGTTAAGTTATGAGATAAAAGCGTAACAACTAATAATTAAACGGAATACGATTTGAGCGTATTAGGTTAAAAGTTAGGGTGTTACATTACAAATAGAAGCAATATGAGTGTAAGAGGGAGAAGGATCCAAGATAACATGTAAATTGCTAGTGTAAATGATGATTGAAAAGTAGTAAAGAACAAAAAATAAGGTGAATCAAGAAGATGAATATTGGATTTAGGTATTAGCCATTGAAAGGGAGGAAGATGATGGGAGTTATCAATTTGAATTATTCGTGATTCTCAAGGGACTAATTCATTCTATTTTTATGCCAACATAGCACAAACTGGATCAGATTAGCATTTTAGCAGCCATGTTGATGACTTAACGAGTCATGTAAGTAGTATTTTTCAACTGAAATAGTTGATTCGGGAACAAATTTGTTCGACACTTTTAATTGTCATGGACCTTTTTATATTTTTGTTTTGCTTAAAATCAATTATAATAGGAGCAATACTTTTTAGGCATAAAGAGAAAACTTCTACTGCAACTTGCATATTATATTGCAACCATAGCCCCAATCCTTACTTTAATTCATTCTTTGTATCATGACTATTTGTCAATATGCAAATTTCAATGTTTGTTTTAAACATTAGGTACAATAGAGCTTTCTTAGCTACAAGCTAATCATTTGATTGACTACATTTAATGACTGTATAACTGCCTACATCATGGTCTAACTGCCTAGCATCCACAAATCTTGACAACGAAAATTGTTTCTTGGTTGATGGAGCAAGGTCCTACACTCCTGATTGCAAGGAATGAATTCCGAGCAAAGGCTAGTGATAAAACACCGACAAATTTTTCTTCCAAAATTTCCAAAAAAAAAAAAAAAAATTGTTAATTCTCCGGTTCAATCATTGGTTTTGCACTGTCTTTGTTGTGTGCTTTCTCCGAAATCTCTTTACCACAGAAAGTGAACCTGTTTAGCAACGGCGAAATAGTGGTGTTTGAGCGGATGATCCTAACAGGAGAAAAACACTTTTTGATTTGATGAGAGCTGGATTTACTTGTTAAATCAATGATTAAAAACAATTATTGTAAAATCCTTTTGTTATTGTTATTATCTACATAAAACAAACATTAAACCGATACTGAAAAATCTTGGAAACTTTAATTTATTTTCATGAAATTAACAATATTAAATCGATTGACAATAAACAATAACTGCTGCAACATATTTACATTAAAAAAGTATTATCTGAGGAGAAATTGGAGGCTGCGAAAATTATGGGGTGTCAGAATAGAAGTTTCTCCAATGTTAAAAATTTGTGGTAGGTGGAAGAATCGAAGAAAAATAGTCAGAGACTGTGCTTCTATCAAACAAAAACTAAATCTTAGCGACTCGGTCATTAGTTCCTACAAGAGTCGTGACGTGAACAATAAAAAAAAAAAGGAAGAATAATAAAATAAAATACGAATTAACTGCTCTTCGCCAGGGCTGCTTTCATCTTCTACTTCCATTGTTGATCCCATCTCGGTGAGTCCCTTCAACGCCACCAACTCCATTGGCTCCGTTTACAACCACCCTTTTCTTCCCTCTGTCTGGAAGCCCCCTTTTCTCCGTTTAATCTGCTCCCAGCTTGTAGCAGATCCTGGTGCTCTCACTCGGTCAATCTTTTTTTCTGGTTGCATTATATGCCCTTTTCAAAGCTGTCTCTTCTTTTTTTTTTTTTTCTTGTTTCTTGTTTCTTCTTCCTTTTTTCGTTTGGTATTTGACTTGGCCTTCTTTTCTTGTTTGTTTCGTTGAATCTAACCCAGATGGTGGCTTGGCTTTTGTTCGAGCTGAATCGGAGATGAGAGGACCCTCGCCAAGCACAGTGGAGCCGCGGCACCGGTTGTCGGCTTCCTTTAGGTCAGTCATTCTCTGGTGTCTTTTCCGTCTCTCATGTTCAGTTTAGCTTGTTTGGAGCAAGAAGAACTGTGTCGAAACAAGAAAAGGATCCTGATTAGTTTGTCTTAGCCACCCAATTTCGTGTTTATGCAATGATTTTGTGAATGAAATTAAAACGCCGTATTAGATTCCCGCATCTAATTTAGGAACTTGATTTATACTGCATATTAAGATTCTATATATCAATATGAAGTGCAAAATGCTTCCAGTAATTTATTTATTTATTTCATTATTGGAACCTAATGTTATAATGTGATCATAGTTTGTTCAATGCAATAAATAGAATTTAACTAACTTTTGCTTTCAAGTTTCAAAGTAAGAATTAAGAAGTTTAACCATATGAAACTGGGGATTGGGTTTGCTTGAACACTTGCAATAAGCAGGAGTACGAAGTTCTTTTTTTTTTTTTTAAAGTTTACTCGTGCAATGTCAGGTCAGGGTGGTGGTTAGCCAATGACCCTAAAGAAGTTATCGAGATTCGAATTCTTGATATTACAAACAAAATTCATTTAACTTAGAGTCATCTTCTATTGAGACCAACAACTTTTGGGTACGAATATCAGGTTCTAAATGGTCCCAGGATACAAGAACAAAACTTTTAGGTGTAGACTAGCTTTTGTTGCCCTGAACCAACACTTCTGCCATTGTATTTTGTGCAACTGCAGAATTTTTCTTGCATATCTAAGAACTAATTTTGAAGTCATAGTTAAGACTTCGTTCTGCTTGAAATATGTTCACATCGAAGATAACATAAAAATTGAACATGGTCCTCAAGTTTAAATCTTTTTTTCTTTTTATTTATATTGTCGCATCCTATGTTGCTATTGGACTCTCCCTCTCTCTTTATATATATTAAGTGCTGAAACTTTCTGACTTGTTGATGCAGTGAAGATACTAACAAGAGAAGGCCTCAAAGAAGTAAAGATTTCAAGGATGTTGAGAAGGCATTGCATGTTCCATTCCAAGATAGGAGTATAAATTGCAGGCCTAACTGGAAACTAGTTTTAGTTATTGTTATACTGGGAACTTTAGTTACAATTTGTCATCCTCCAGCTGTTTATAATACTGACCATATATCAAACTCTATATCACGGTATGCCTGTTTGTCTTTCACCATGCTTTCACAATTCATTGCATTGTCATACTTTGAGCTTTTGTAGCATTGGTTTCATTTCTAAATTTGGGTTTTCATGGAAACATGTAGTTGGCTCCAATACTCCTTAGACTACAATATTCATCAAACCCATATAAACATGCAGCATTTATTTACAATAAAAAATTATATCTGTCTGTATACTTCAAAGCATATATATCCCTTTAACATTATGTCTTGTCTCCTCATCTTGAATTACTATGGCAATTGATTCACCCAAATCATAAACAGTGTTTTTTATTTTTTGAATTCTTCGCTACGTTATTATGGAGAAGTTTTTTTATTTCTTTTTGCAGGCCAACTTTTGTTGACAAATGTAAAAGGGAGTTTGATGATATCAATCCACGTTATTTATCACCTTTAAATATTCAATGGGACCAAATATCTAAAGTTCTTCAAAGTTTGAAGGATAAGGACACATATCAGGGTGTTGGCTTAGTAAACTTCAATGACAGCGAGATTGACAACTGGAAGCAGCTCCTACCAGAAGCAGAGCACATAGTCCTTCACCTTAACTCTGCTTCAGATAACATTACTTGGGAAGTCCTGTTTCCTGAATGGATAGATGAAGAAGAAGAGTATGAGTTTCCTACTTGTCCAACACTACCTAGGATTCAGATACCAGGAAAACCTCGGCTTGATCTTATTGCTGTCAAGCTTCCTTGCAACAAGTCAGAGCGCTGGTCTAGAGATGTAGCTCGTTTGCATCTGCAGATTGAAGCTGCAAGACTTGCTGCCTCTTCCAAAGGACTACATCCAGTGCATGTGCTTTTGGTAACCGATTGCTTCCCAATCCCAAATCTTTATACTTGCAAGGAGCTTATAAAACATGAAGGTAGTGCCTGGCTTTTTGAACCCAACCTAAATACACTCAGATATAAGCTGCAGCTGCCAATTGGTTCATGTGAACTAGCAGTCCCTTTGAAGGCTAAAGGTTGGTTACAAATCAACTTGTGTTTTAATACTATGTTCTGTTTCTGTGCTAAGCTCTTTTTCTCTTTTCCCCCAGAGCCTTGTTTGCATATTATTCTGTTAGGAACATATAATATAGTTTCTCAGTGTACTAGTCCATTTTCTTTTTGTGAAGATACACACAGGCACACCCACAAAAGAAAACAACAATAAAGGAGCATGAGCGCCTCTAATATACATCGGCTTGACCTTGTATGCATATTGCTGTTTTCTTTGAAGAACTAATATACCTCTAAAATTACTCCTTTTATTCTTCATGTCAATACCAAACATGCAGATCAAGCTGTCTAAACAGATTTGGTGCTGAAATGTCAGAAAAGTAAACACTTTCAAAATAACTTTTCCTACCTTCTGGTTTTCTTACCATAATTAAAAATCATGTCATAGGTTTCTGTATTTAATTCATGATGTATTCCAGATAGCCATATTGGCTATTTCAAAGTATAGTAATTTGTTTCCTTTCAAATTCTATCATCTTTGAAGTTAACTACATGTGTTGTTAAGAGACTAACTGGATCCTTTTTGCAGAAAATTTTTACTCAGAAAGAACATACCGAGAAGCTTATGCAACCATCTTGCACTCTGCGCACATTTATGTTTGTGGAGCCATTACTGCAGCTCAAAGTATTCGCATGGCCGGTTCAACCCGTGATCTTGTGATTCTGGTTGATGAGACCATTAGTGACTATCATAGGGGAGGCTTGGAAGCTGCTGGATGGAAGATACACACAATCCAGAGAATCAGGAATCCAAAAGCAGAACCAGAAGCATATAATGAGTGGAACTACAGCAAATTCCGCCTCTGGCAGCTGACAGATTATGACAAAATCATATTCATTGATGCTGACCTGCTTATTCTCAGAAATATTGATTTCCTTTTGAGATGCCTGAAATATCAGCCATAGGTAACAACGCTACTCTATTTAACTCAGGTGTGATGGTGATTGAACCATCAAATTGTACGTTTCAACTGCTGATGGATCACATCAATGAGATTGTTTCCTACAACGGTGGGGACCAGGGGTATCTAAATGAAATCTTCACGTGGTGGCATCGGATCCCGAAACATATGAACTTCTTGAAGCATTTCTGGGAAGGTGATGAGGAAGAGAAGAAAGTGATGAAAACTCGTCTTTTTGGAGCAGACCCTCCCATCCTTTATGTCATCCACTATCTCGGTTATAAACCATGGCTGTGCTTCCGAGACTACGACTGCAACTGGAATGTGGACATTCTGCAGGAGTTTGCAAGTAATGTAGCGCATGCAAGATGGTGGAAGGTGCATGATGCCATGCCGAAAACTTACAGAAGTTCTGTTTGCTTAGGTCCAAGCAGAAGGCTGCATTAGAGTGGGATCGCAGGCAAGCAGAGAAAGGAAACTACAGTGATGGTCACTGGAAAATTAAGATTAAAGACCCACGTTTGAAAACGTGCTTTGAGGACTTCTGCTTTTGGGAGAGCATGTTATGGCATTGGGGTGAAAAGAATTGGACAGATAATTCTACTGTTAACAATTCTGCACCTGCTATAAAAACCAAATCTCTGTCTTCTTTATGAGTTTACTTTTCTTCATACTTCCATTATTACTGGTTTTTATAGATATTTGCTGAATCTTTTCTCTCATTACTTCTGCAAGAAAGTTAGTGATAAGGCCCAAGTTTTCGAGCAGCCTTTTTAAGAATACTATGGTGTCCGTATTCTTTTACAACAAGGTTATAAGCATCTGCAAATTTATTCTTACCATTAATTTATTTGTATTAATGCAACTAGTCAATAACTTGTCTAAATTTATTTTAATATTCATGCACAATGTAACACTCTAGAAATTAACCAAATACATCTAGGTTGAATTGGATTAATAACTAGACTTTACTCTTTACTTTGGTTCTTTCATCATATTTTGAAAATACTTAGTGAAATTACGAGCCATTTTTTTTTAACATAATTGAAATCGTAAGCGCGCATAACATAAACGATTAAGCGATAGTAAAATAAGACATTTAATAATCTAAATATATCATATTGGCACCATCACATAACATCCATAATGCACATCACAACATATATACAATAACTTCACTCAAAAGGTGAGTTAAGTTAATACATCATATCTTACATATTCACACCATAGGAAACTATTTATAAGGAAATTCATGCCCCTAAACAATAACCTTAAAAGCTGAAAGGCTACTCTAAAACTGGGATGTATAACACTCTTAAGATTACTTAAGAACTCTCTAGGGCCACTGTCTTGGAAACGGGAAGAAACCCGATCCACTGACGAGCTTCCTCGGAAGGGGCACACGAGATGCACCAGGCTTGGGGTTGCATGGACGATCTTCTTGCTAACCTCGCTGAACAACCGTTTCCTCACTACCCTCTCTTACACGTGGGAGAGTAGGAGCGAGCTCTAGAATAAGCATGAGTGGAGGGTCCTCTTGAAGGATCAGTTTCAATATCTCGTTCGTGGATTATCTGGAAAACCATAGACAGCAGATGAGGCGGGATAAGAACGTAACATTCTTTCATCAAGTGGACGTGCATGTTCGAAAACCATTTCATCGCCATAGGGAGAAGTAGGAGAAAACGATAACTGGGGCAGATGTGCAAATAGACGACCTACGTAAATAAAAACACGAACCGAGCAACTTCCTTCAAAGTGATACGAATGATGCAGGATCATAGTGGAATTCCCAAGTAGGGGTGTCAACGACAGGACGAATGTCGCCATTCTAAATCTGAAGACAATGACGGAAATAAAGGAAAGGGAGTGAGAATCTTACTAAAGAATTCTCAGGAGTATCTCCTTCTACGGTGTCATCATCAAAGTCTCCAGGAACCTCGGGGTTATTATAAAATAGTGAACATACGAAGATTAAATTTTAAGTTCAGAAATACTTTTACCGAGATTCGGCAAATTTTAATTATGCGTCTTATAATGCATCATAATCTTAACATGTCATATTTATAATGAACTTTTCCTTTATCATTACATCATATTCCTCATCATCATCATTAATATAACATGCATAGAAGAACATCATATTTCTCATCATAAACTCATGTATGTTATGGACAGAAGAATATCATAATAGCTACACATGGACATGGTGCACATAATTTATTTCTTTAGTACCTTAGGTGACTTTAAAATCTTATTATCCTCATTATTTTCCTTGGGCCACCCTATACTCCACCCTTTTGGGAGTAATCTAGGTTATGAGCTCATACCTTACTAGTCGTCACTAGCATATACTTATCCTTTTTGATAAGTTAAAGTCCTGACTCTACCCTTTTGAGAGACAGCCAGGGGCTAGAATCACCTTTTCACCGCCTATAGTTTGATGGGTCCAGAGGATCATTTTCTTATAAATTTTAAGTCACCAATAAGTCTTTGCATGTTACAACTCGCAATTCATAATAATTCTAACATTTTCTTATTTACGGTCTTATTCTGAATAATATATATCAACTATAATCATGCATCTGGAGATTCCAGGAAAGAGAGGTAGGTCACAATGGACACGCTTAAATACCAAATCTTTCCTTAGCCAGAATCTTTCCAAATTGCACTCTTAGTAATACACTTTCTTCCAGGAAGGAATATGTCTTTATTTCATGCATAAGTTTTCATTGTTTGCAACGCAACTATAACATACAAACCAGGAATCAATCAATGACACCAAATTCTTAATAAGCATCAAATCACATTTTAAGTACACATAAAATTACTAGCTTCCCATAAAATTCTTACAAAGTTTTAAAACTCTTTTAGAACTAATTCTTTTTGTTAAACTTGAAAGAAGTCATAGGATTTTAGACCTAACTTAACCATGGGACCGATTTATAACTTAAAAGAATGTTCATAGTTAAATCTTTCACTTAAGATAAAAGGAGCAAGTCTTGAGCTTTAGAGATTTAGGTGACATCTTAGAATTATTACCATGCTATGTGTAACGCCCCAATTTTTATTAATTTTTACTGTCATTAGGAATTGAATTACCGTAGGTAAATATTATATAAAATTTGAGACCAAACAATCCTTAATAAAGGAATATAACGTTAGAAGAGAAGTTAGGAGCAATTCGTGCAAGTATTGCAAACCCCAATTTTCTATACGTGTAAAATGACCAAAATGCCCTGAGGTCAGAAAATGAGGATCGTGGGCCCCACCCGTCCTCAAGGGGATGTTTTGATGTTAATAAGGGATTGTTTGTGTTATGTGTGTTAATAGAGGAGAAGAATCCTAATTTTGAGCTCCGACGCGAAATGACCAAAACGCCATTCGCCGTTTTAACTCGATTTGCGTGCCGACTGAGCCCGTACCTCACTAAAATGTTTTAAAACATGTTTTTAAGCCATGATTAACCATTGGTTAAGCTCGGGTGGCCTCGGGCAATTTTTAAGTAAAATGACCGTTTTGGTCTTTGTAGTTTTACAAATTTTGAGATTTTTGATTCGTCTAACGAAACCTAAGCAATATTAGGCTCAAATTAAAGCTTATTAAATTCTAATTATTAATCTAGAGTCAAAATTATTTATTTAAATTGATTAGAACCTAAAATTGCTTTAAAACACTCAAATTGCTTACTAATTCACCTAAGCCCTTAACCGTAAATTCTCTAAATTGCATGAATACCTTGCCTACACCTAAATAATACATGGAACACACAAAACCTTCTTCCATGAGGCTGTAATGCACGAAATTATTCAGCCATAATCATTAGAATTATTGCAAGATAATGCACTAAAACATAATGCCAAAAATCACCATAAAACAAGGAACTTTGAAACATGATTCCATGTTTTAAGCCACCAAACAAGATGATTTTTCCTTCCTTGTCTCCTCCTCAAATTTAGTCAGATTTTCCTCCTCCTCTTGTCCATTCATGAGCTTGAATTCTTTATAAATAGGCATGCTTAGAAGTCATTAGGGACTTGCTCAAAATTTCACAACTTCAAGTTTTTCCTAAGCTCAAAAACTTTCTTTCTTTCTTCCCCCTTGGCTGAAATTCTTTCTTCATTTCACTCAAGAATATTTTCTTTCATTTCACTCCAAGAAACCAAGTTCTCTTCCTTTCCTTCAAATCAGATTAGGTAGGGAGTTGTTTTTAAGTTTATTTCTATGTTTTGCTAAGTGTTGTTCTTGGTTCAAAATGATGATTTCATGGATTTTCTCTAGTTTTTCCATTTGGTTTTCTTCTTCCTTTTTCTTTAACCAATTCAGCCATATGGCCTAGGTGGGACTAAGATGATGGCTTGATGATGAGGACCTTGAAGGTGGGTTGTGAATCCATCACAAGTTAGGCCTCTAAAGCTTGAAAGTTCCACTTGATGCAAAACTTTAAAGAATGATATTTTTATGATGATTTTATGATCTTGAGTTTAGAATTTGAAAGATGTATTTCTCACTTTGTCTTGTAAGATATATATATTGAATTTGTATTTCTATAAAGTCTTGAAGGAGCTCTAGTAAAGAAATCAAATGAACTTGCATCCATGTTTAAGTTTATGCCTTGCATAATCATGTTTACTTTCTATGTCATCACTAAAATTTCAAGAATGAATAAATGGACTTGCATACTCATGTTTAAATTTCCAAGTTTGCATTTCATGTTTATATTTCATGTTGTCACTTAATCTCTAAAGATAATAAAGAAGTTGCATCTCATATTTATTTTATGTTCTCACTTTATTTTATAATGGCTAAAAGAATCAACGCATGACATGTTTATTTTTATGTCATCACCTAAAGATCCTAGAGCTCAAAGACTTACCCAAGTATCACAAGCAAAGAAATAAGATTATTGGAGTTAAAGAATTGATTCTTTAAGAAGTCTTGAGATTGGAGCTTAAAAAGATGTAATAATAATTCTCTTCTTTCACGGTCCAGTGCGATTACCGCGCTAGGTTTCTAAGATTCTCTTCTCCCTCCACTGGTCCTATGCGGACTATCGCCGCTCAGTTTCTTGCATCATGTTTATATTTCAAGCTCTTGCATCATGTTTAATTTTCAAGTCATCACCTTAAATCTTAAAGATAAAGAAATGGATTTGCATATCATGTTTATAATTCCAAGTTATCACCTTATAATGACAAGATTAAAATGAGGTTGCATAGCATGTTTATGATTCTAAGATATCACATAAATCTCTTAAGCTCAAGACTTGCTCCTTTTATCTTAAGTGAGAATTTTAATTATGAAGATTCTTTCAAAAAGAATTAGTTTCTAAAAGAGTTTTAAAGCCTTGCAAGGATTCTACGGGAAACTAATATTTTATGTTCACTTAAAATGTGATTTTATACAATTATATGAGGTTCATGATTCGGCTTCTGATATGAGATTAGTACCAATAAATGATGATGATTTAATATGTTTGAAGTTGTGATAATTATGGTTTATTGCTAAAGGAATGATTCTATGCATGTTAGAGAAAAACTAGCTTCCTAGAAAACCGTAAAAGCAAGATTTCTAGAACTTTAGAGAATGAAATTTATGCATTCTCCAGAGCCTTTAGTGACCTTAAGAACCAGATATTATTATGTTTAGATAAGGGACAATGATTCATAATTGGTTTAGTAATTAATTTTAGCATCATAGGGAAAGCCGTAACGAGAAAGGGTTAAAAACATAACTTCTAGCACACGTAAAACCTTAAGAACAACTTACTATCTATGCTACCCCATATAGTCTAATAATGTTCTTAAGGCTTATAATTGATGGTAATAAATCCCTTAGATGCATAAGTAATTAGTTTGATAATTAAGGTTACCCAATTTTAGAGTTCGGTTATTTAAGGGAGCTTTCCTGTGAAAATTTTAGATGACATCTTTTGATGCTTTGGAATGTAGTTTATATGATGATGTAATGCCTATGAGAATTTGATATTATTGAATGATTTCATGGCTTGCATGTTATAATTGCTATTGCAAACAATGAGAATGTTCATGCATCTTGATGATTATGATATAACATGCTAAGACTTAATGGTGACTTAAACTCATGAGGAAATGATCCTTTGGATCCATAGACTATAGGTGGTGAAAAGGTGATTCTTGCCCCCTAGCCCGTTCTCTCAAAAGGGTAGAGTAGGATTTTAACTTATCAAAAGGGATAAGTATATGCTAGTGACGACTAGTAAGGTATGAGCTCATAACCTAGATTACTCCCAAAAGGGTGGAGTATAGGGTGGCCCCAAGGAAAATAATGATGATGATGACAAGATTTTAAGTCACCTAGGACACTAAAGGAATGAAATATGTGCACCATGTCTTGTGCATAGCTATTATGATATGATGTTCTTCTGCATAGCATTTTATGAGATGATGATGGGAAATATGATGTTCTTCTATGCATAGTATTTATGATATGATGATGAGAAATATGATGTTCTTTTATGCATAGTATTTATGATATGATGATGAAGAATACGATGTGTTGATAAAAGGAAAAGTTCATTATAAACATGACATGCTAAGTTTATGATGCATTATAAGACGCATGATTAAAAACGAACCTCGGTAAAGTATATTTTCGAACTTAATAAATCAATCTTAGCATGCTCACTATTTCATAATAACCCTGAGGTTCCTGGGGACGATGATGATGACACAATGCATCATGAGGTGAGTACCCTACTGAGATTCTTTTATAAGTTTCTCACTCCCTCTATTTTTTTTCTTTCCATCTCGTCTTCAAAACGAAGGAAGCGTTCGTGAATCACATTGAGGCTCACGGGTAGCTGAACTTGATCCTGAGTTTCACTCGTATATTTCAGATATCTATCCCTATCCCTGGAGTGTTATTACTAGGTGCCATTAATGGATGTCCTTCCATCCATATATTATTTATGTTTTGTTAGATTGCCTACACTTAGTCTTATTCTGTTGGTAGGCAAAATATCTATATGATATGTAATTATGGATGCTGTATGATGGAGCCAATATATTATGATGTGATGTTTGTAAATTCCTATGTGTCTTTTAAATTTTGCTAAATCATTCACATTAAGCGCGGCTCACGTTTTCAATTATGTTTAAAAAAAAAATGGCTCGTAATTTCACTAAGTATTTTCAAAGCATAATTAAGGCACTGAAGCAAAGAGTAAAGTCTAGTAATTAATCAGATCCTGCCTAGGTGTATTGGGTTAATTATTAGGGTGTTACACTATGCAACCTTATTTTAATCTTATCTTTATAAGGTGATAGCTTGGAATTATAAACATGATATGCAATTCCATTTCTTTATCTTTAAGATTTAAGGTGATGACTTGAAAATTAAACATGATGCAAGAAACTTGAAGCGGTAATCCACAGGACCGGTGAGGGAGAAGAGCATCTTAAGCAACCGAGCGGCGTAGTCCGCAGGACCGGTGAGGGAGAAGAGAATTACATTTTTTTAAGCTCTAATTCTCAAGACTTCTTAAAGAATAAATTCTTTAACTCCAATTATCTCATTTCTTCACTTATGATTCATAGGCAAGTCTTTGAGCTCTAGGATTTTTAAGTGATGACATAAAATAAACATGCCATGCATTGATTCTTTTAGCCATTATAAAATAAAGTGAGAGCATAAAATAAACATGAGATGCAACTTCTTTATTATCTTTAGAGATTAAGTGACAACTTGAAATTTAAACATGAAATGCAAGCTTGAAATTTAAACATGAGATATGCAAGTTCATTTATTTATTCTTGAGAATTTAGTTATGACATAAAATAAATATGGCTTGCAAGACATAAACTTAAACATGGATGCAAGTTCACTTGATCTCTTTACTAGAGCTCCTTCAAGACTTTAGGAAAATTATGATTTCAACCCAATATATGTATCTTAGCAAGACAAAGTAAAAAAAAATACATATTTCATATTCAAACCTCAAGATAAAAACATTATTCTTTAAAGTTTTGCATTAAATGGAATGTTCAAGCTTTAGAGGCCTAACTTGTGATGGATTTACAATCCATATTCAAGGTCCTCATTATCAAGCCATCATTTCATTCCTTCCTAGGCCATTTGGCCGAAACCATGAAAGGAAAATAAGGAAAGAAAAACTGAAATTTTAGAAGCTTTGGAAACTAGTGAAACCTTCAAGTTTTAGAGATCTAACTTGTGAAAGCTTTGCAACCAACACTCAAGAATCTCATCATCAAACCATGGTCTCATCATAAGCTAGGCCATATGGCCGAAATACTTTAAAAAGAAAGGAAGAAGAAACTGAAAATGAAAACTTATAAGAAAGCTCATGAAAACATCATTTTTGAGCTAGAAACATAACTTGTCTTAGCATAAAATGAACTTAGAACACCTCCCTACCTAATTTGATTTGAAAGAAAGGAAGAGAACTTGGTTTCCTTGAGTGAAATGAAGCAAAATATCCTTGAAAAGCTGAAGGGAGAATTCGGCCAAGAGAAAGAAAGAAAGAAAGCTTTTGGTGCTCCTAAGACTAGAATTTGTGTAAGTTATGAACTAAGCATCTAAACTATCTTCAAGCATGCCTATTTATAGAGATTTTGCAGCTCATAAATGGACAAAGGAAGGAAGGAAATCTGACCGAAAATTAGAGAAAAAAATAAGGAAGAAAAATCATTTTGTTTGGTGGCTTAAAACATGGAATCATGTTTCCATGTTTTCATGATTCTTTGTTTTCATTCTTTGGATTTTTGTGTAATAATTTCCTGACTTATTACTCAATAATTTCGGCCATTACAGCCTTGTGGAAGAGGATTTTGTGTGTTCCATGTATTATTTAGGTGTAGGCAAGGTATTCATGCAATTTAGAGAATTTACGGTTAAGGGCTTAAGTGAATTACTAAGCAATTTGGGTGTTTTAAGCAATTTTAGGTTCTAATCAATCTAAATAAATAATTTTGACTCTAGATTAGTAATTAGAATTTAATAAGCTTTAATTTGAGCCTAATATTGTTTAGGTTTCGTTAGACAAATCGAAAATCTCAAAATTTGCAAAACTGCACAACGATAGGGGCAAAACGGTAATTAACCCAAAAGCCCGGGACCATCCGGACTTAACCAAGGGTCATTCATAACTTAAAAACACCTTTTAAAATATTTTAGTGAGGTTCGACTAAGTCGGCACGCAAATTGGAGTTAAAACGCGTAGGGCGTTTTGGTCATTTCGCGTAAACTCAAAATTGAGATTCTTCTCTCTATTAACACACATAGCATAAACAATCCTTTATTATCCTCAAAACATCCCCTTGAGGATGGGTGGGGCCCACGATCCTCATTTTCTGAGTAAAATAACCTCAGGGGCATTTTGGTCATTTTACACATCCAGAAAATCGGGGTTTGCAATGCTTGTACGAATTGCTCCTAACTTCTCTTCTAACGTTATATTCCTTTATTGAGAATTGTTTGGTCTCAAATTTTATATAATATTTACCTACGGTAATTTGGTAATTTCTAATGACAGTAAAGATTACAGTAAAAATTGGGCGTTACACACAACTTCAAAGTTAGGTCTCAATGAAAGGAATCGTAACTGGGGCAAAATTTATTTGCATTATCAAGAACTCAAAATACTTTTTCTGTTTTTTGGGATAAAATCAAGAATTTAAATCTTAACATTATTACAACCTAGTATCATTTGGCACCCAGTCTCTTCACGCTAAACAAGCTGGCCACTACTAGGTTTGGTTTATAAGATTAGGTATTTGTTTTGTGTTTGTGAAAATCTTACATATCTCTCATAATGAATATACAATATGGTTCTTGTGTGCTAGTTTCTAGACTCTAAATGTTTACTAAGCTATTACAAATAAATTGGGAAATGGATCTTAAAAAGTGAGAAATTGGCGAGATTATCACCATTGGATCAATTGATGGAACCCATACATGCATTTCATTGACACAAAGGTGGAAATCCCCTCACTTTCTCACTTTAGAGAAATTCCCACTTTAGATAAATTCTCATTTTAGAGAATCCAAATTCAACGACAATTTCAATTTTTTTGATACATATGAAAATAAAAAGGAAAACAAACTACACTCTCACAAAGGAAACCTCCACAATATCAAGACCATAAAAGACTACCACCCAACAAAGGGGTGTAACAAAATATGATATCATTCGCATTTTGGCTTGCCAATTTAGCAAGCCAATCTGTGTATGCTCCAAAGAAACAAACTAGCGAGCTATCAACAGTTTGTGAATACTATAAGGTAGTGTTTAGTTACCTTCACGTCGGAATTTTTCCTTTTTTTACAAAATGATCAAAATGTCCCCGAGGTCATTTTGCATGAGATTGGAGACGCGTCTTGCCATTCTCAAAGGGTTAGTTTAATGTTTGAGGGGGGCTATGTGTATTTTGGATAACAATCGGTGTGAAAATCACAATTCCTGATATTTCTCATGCACGAAATTACCAAATTCCCTTGAGGTAATTTAATGTGTAATTAAGTGACGACCGAACCCGGTCTTCACCTGGGAGTTGAATATGTTAATTTGAGGAGATATCCAATTTTTGGTTGAGTTCCGAGGAGTTTTGTGTAAAATTACCATTTTGCCTTTAGTTAGTACTAATTAAGCTTAATCATAGTAATTAAGGACATATAGGCAATATTATACTCTAATTAAACATTAATTATTTTTATTAATTAACTGAGTCAAAATAATTATTTTGAGTTAATTACGGCCCAAGATTTGTTAGAGAAAGTTTAATCTCATTATTAATCCAAGATTAGTAAGAAAGACACAAAAAGTGTTTTATGAGACCAAAAAGCAAAAGTAGGGGACAAAAGGTACTCTATCTCTCCTACTTCCTTAAGATTAGGGACATGTTGCATTTGAATTTTGAATTAATTGAAGTTAGCCTAGTTAATCATGCAAAACACCCCTAACCTTGTCTTGAGTGCCCTAAATACCTAATTCCCAATTCCTAATTATTCCCTTAATCAAACCTACCCTTGACCCTAATCCCCATACTCACAATACATAAAAAAAAATCCCACCTAATCCCCCTCCAAGGCGGACAACTTCCCATTTTCATTCTCATATTTTGATTTTTTGCAAACATTCTCACATCACACTCTCATTTATTTCCATCAATATTTTTGGCCAAACTTGAGCACCAAGTTGTGTCAAAAATCCTCTTTTTCTCCATCTCAAGCTCTCTCTTCTTATTCTTCAAAAGCTTCTATTGTTGCTCTTCATCCAAGCTCCAAACCTTAAACAAACACATTACCACTATTGATCAAGCCTCAAATGCATAAACTTCCATCCCCATACACAAAGACAACACAAAAATCCCTCATCCTATTTTTTTCTCACTTTGGCCAGAACTACTTCTTCAAAGAGAAGATTTTTTTTATTCTCTTCTCTTTACAAGAACAAGTGTTTTCATCTTCCAAGCAAGAAACATCTTTTGGTAAGGATTGTGTTCTTATGTTTTCCTTTTTTTCTACTATTTTCTTTTGATTTGGTTGCGATCAAAGCTATGGCTTGATGATGGTTGTGAAACCATCATGTTTATGACCCCTAGAGCTCAAAACTTGATCTTTAGTTTTCAAAAAAAAAAAAGAGAGAGAAAGAGTGCTCATTTTTTTTCTTCTTTAGTTGTTTTTGTACCACCCTAATAATTAACTCAACATGCCTATGACGCATTTCAGTTGATTATTAGATATTACTCTTTGCTTCAGTTCTTTAATCATACTTAAAATATACTTAAGGAAAATATGAGCCATTTTTTTTTGAAACATAAGCAAAACGTAAGCCACGCACATACAAGCAATCGTGAACATAAAGCGGAACATATAGAACAATAATCATAAACAAAAGCATCAAATAGGCTCCATAAATATCATCCATAAGCACACCATACTGAAATATATAATAAAGTACCCACCCATTAAAGGTGAGTTAAGTTCGTACATCATCATAAGAGCAAATACATAGAAAAGGAAATACAATGGAAAACATACCCACCTAGTGCATCTATAGTAGATAACCTCAACACAAAAGAAGGCTATCCTAAGCTAGTGGTGTGTGTGCACTAAAAGGTCTCTAAGAACTCTATGGTTGCTGGCCCTGAAAGGTGGAAGCAACCAATCCATGAGCGAACTCCCTCGGGTGGTGGTACGCGCGATGCTCTATCCTGTAGACGCATGGATGGCCTCCGTGCCAACCACGGTTAAACCGTGTCCTTACTACCCTCCTTCATCCATGGGGGAGTAGGGGCAAAGCTCTCGGAGTAGACGTGGGTAGGCGAGTCCTCTGCAGGTCCATCTGGAATACCTCAAACGAGGGACATAGTTCGGGAAGTCACGGACGAATGCGGAGGGGTACGTGCATAGAATCCTCTCATTATGCGTGCGTGCTCGCTCAAAGACCATGTCATCACCATAGGGGAGTGAGAATCTTACTAAAGAATCTCAGTAGGGCATCCTCCTAACTAAGTGACATTATCAACGTCTTCAGGAACCTAGGGGATAATAAATGGTGAGCATACAATGATTCATTTATTTAAGTTTTAAAATATTAATTATTGAGGCCCATTTGTTTTATCATGCGTCTTGTAATGCAACATACTTTAACATGTCATGCAAAACTTAACTCTCTACCATGCATCTCAATCATCATAACAACACCTTATGCATAAAACATGATTCATGAATGGAATATCTTGGTTCTTTAGGTGACTTAAGTTAGTTCATCATTATTTCTTGGGGCCACCCTATACTCTACCCTTTTGAGAGTACTTCTAGGTTATGAGCTCATACCTCATTAGTCGTCACTAGCATATACTTATCCCTTTTGATAAATTAAAGTCCCAACTTAAAAAGTACGAGCCGGGCAAGAATCACCGATTCACCACCTATAGTTTGATGGGTTCAAAGGATCATCTTCTCATTTCTTAGTCACCTTAAGTCTTAGCATGTTATATCATGATGCAATTCATAATTCATAATCAACATAACATTTTCCCATATCTCATGAATAAGCATCTTTAATGTTTCCAAATAAACTATAACATGTAAGTCACGGAATTACTAATTAAAGGTCAAGTACTCATTTAACATTACACATCACATGAATTTATAATCCCAAGCATCAAAGAACCATTATTTCAAATAATCACATAAATGTTCCCTTAATTAACCAACACTCTAAAATCGGGTAACTCTAATTGTCAACTTGTCTTCTTATGCATCTAAGGGATCTATTATCAACATTATCACTAATTATATGGCTCGAGAACATTATTCAACAATGTTGGACATCATAGGCAGTAAAATGATTTCAAGGATTTTAAGGGTGCTAGAAGTTGCATTTTTCATCCTTTATCATTACCGGCTTTTCCTATAAAATTAATTACTAAACCATTTATGAGTCATTCTTACCTAACTAAACATGGCAAAACATGATTTTCATAAATTTTAAAGGTGTTGGACAGAATGCATATTTCTTGTTCTCAAGAGTTCTAGAATTCTCATTTTCAATTCTTTCTAGCTACTAAGTTTGCCCAAAACATCAAGAATAATAATCACATCAAATAACAAGTCATCCAACACATATACATAATCTAAAACAGAATTTAAAAGTGCTGTAA
>JAMLFY010000018.1:7095569-7233787 GCA_030441495.1 Dalbergia oliveri | reverse complement strand
CTAAATAATGCATGGAACACACAAATTTCTCCTCCTTGGACTGTAATGGACGAAATTATTGATGCCATTATGCATCAGAATAATTGCCCAAAGATACACTAAAACAAAATGCCAAAATGTCACCATGAGACATAATTCCCTAAATTCATACAACTTGTCTTGAATCCATGTTTTCCTCCCTTTGTTCCCCATGAAAATCCATCAGCCTTCCTCCTTCATTTGTCCATTTATGAGCTTCAAAATCTCTATAAATAGGCATGCTTGAAGAGGTGTTAGAAGCCTTTGATCATAACTTACACAATTCTAGTTCTTAGGAGCACCAAAAGCTTTCTTTCTTCCTCCTCCTTGGCCGAATTCTTCTTCAGTTTTTCAAAGAGATTTTCTTCCATTTCACTCAAAGAAACCAAGTTCTCTTCTTTCCTTCAAATCAGATTAGGTAGGGAGTTGTTTCTAAGTTCATTTTATGCTATGACAAGTTATGTTTCTAGCTCAAAAATGATGATTTCATGGACTTTCTTCTAGCTTTCAATTTCGGTTTGTTTTCCCTTTTCTTTTAAAAACATTTCGGCCTTATGGCCTAGATTATGATGAGACCATGGTTTGATGATGAGGTTCTTGAGTGTTGGTTGCAAAGCCTTCACAAGTTAGACCTCTAAAACTTGAAGGTTTCACTAGTTTTTAAAGCTTTACATTTCTTTTCTTTCCTTATTTTTCTTTAATGATTTCGGCCAAATGGCCTAAGAAGGACTATGATGATAGCTTGATGATGAGGACCTTGAGTGTTGGTTGTAAATCCATCACAAGTTAGGCCTTTAAAGCTTGAAAATTCCACTTGATGCAAAACTTTAAAGAATGATGTTTTTATGATGTAAAAATAAAGATCTTGAGTTTAGAACTTGAAAGATGTATTTTTCACTGTCTTGCTAAGATATATATTGGGTTGAATTTATATTTCTCTAAAGTCTTGGAAGAGCTCTAGTAAAGAAATAAAAGGAACTTGCATCCATGTCTAAGTTTATGCCTTGCATAACCATGTTTACTTTTAATGTCATCACTAAATTCTCAAGAATAAATAAATGAACTTGCATATCTCATGTTTAAATTTCCAAGCTTGCATTTCATGTTTATATTTCAAGTTGTCACTTAATCTTCAAAGATAATAAAGAGGATGCATCTCATATTTATTTTATGCTCTCACTTTATTTTATAATGGTTAAAAGAATCAATGCATGACATGTTTATTTTATGTCATCACCTAAAGATCCTAGAGTTCAAAGACTTGCCCAAGTATCACAAGCAAAGTTGGAAAATGGTAGTATCACTTTCAATTTCCTTAAGATTATTGGAGTTAAAGAATTCATTCTTTAAGAAGTCTTGAGTTTGGAGCTTAATAAGATGTAATAAGAATCTCTTCTCCCTTCACCGGTCCATTGCGACTACGCCGCTCTCGGTTTCTAAGATTCTCTTCTCCATCCACTGGTCCCTGCGGACTACGCGCTCCAGTTTCTTGCATCATGTTTATATTTCAAGCTCTTGCATCATGTTTAATTTTCAAGTCATCACCTTAAATCTTAAAGATAAAGAAATGGATTTGCATATCATGTTTATAATTCCAAGTTATCACCTTATAATGACAAGATTAAAATGAGGTTGCATAGCATGTTTATGATTCTAAGATATCACATAAATCTCTTAAGATCAAGACTTGCTCCTTTTATCTTAAGTGAAAATTTTAATCATGAACATTCTTTCAATGTATAAAATGGCCTCATGATTGAGGAAGGCCTAAAGTCCTATGACTTCTTTCAATTTTAACAAAAAGAATTAGTTTCTAAAGGAGTTTGAGGTTTTACAAATATTTTACGGTAAACCAGTATCACATGTGTACTTGAAATGTGACTTCAAGCAATTATATGAGGTTCATGATTCGGCCACTAATCTGAGTTTAGTACTGCTGTATGATGATGGTTTAATATGTTTGAAGTTGTGATAATTATGGTTTATTGCTAAAGGAATGATAATATGCATGTTAGAAATAAAACTAGCTTCCTAGAAAACGTAAAAGCAAGATTTCTAGGACTCTAGAGAATGAAATTTATGCATTCTGTCCAGAACCTTTAGTGGCCTTAAGAACCAGATTTTATTATGTTTAGATAAGGGACAATGATTCATAATTGGTTTAGTAATTAATTTTAGCATCATAGGGAAAGCCAGGAACGAGAAAGGGTTAAAAACGTAACTTCTAGCATACGTAAAACCTTAAGAACAACTTCCTGTCTATGCTACCCCATATAGTCTAATAATGTTCTTAAGGCTTATAATTGATGGTAATAAATCCCTTAGATGCATAAGTAATTAGTTTGATAATTAAGGTTACCCAATTTTAAGTTCGGTTATTTAAGGGAGCTTTCTTGTAAGAATTTTAGATGACATCTTTTGATGCTTTGGAATGTTAGTTTATATGATGATGTAATGCCTACTGAGAATTTGATATTATTGAATGATTTCATGGCTTGCATGTTATAGTTGCTATTGCAAACAATGAGAATGTTCATGCATCTTGATGATTATGATATAACATGCTAAGACTTAATGGTGACTTAAACTTATGAGGAAATGATCCTTTGGACCCATCAGACTATAGGTGGTGAAAAGGTGATCCTGAGAAAATGATCCTTTAGACCCATCAGACTATAGATGGTGAAAATGTGATTCTTGCCCCCTAGCCCGTTCTCTCAAAAGGGTAGTTCGGGATTTTAACTTATCAAAAGGGATAAGTATATGCTAGTGACGACTAGTAAGGTATGAGTTCATAACCTAGATTACTCCCAAAAGGGTGGAGTATAGGGTGGCCCAGGAAAATGATGATGAAAGTAACTTTAAGTCACCTAAGAAACTAAGTAAATGCATTATGTGAATATGATGTTCTACTATGCATAGTATTTATGAGATGATGATGAGAAATATGATGTTTTGCTATGCATAGTATTATGAAATGATGATGAGGAATATGATGTGATTTTATGCATAACTATGTTATTATATATGAAAGGAAAAGTTCATTATATACATGACATGCTAAGTTTATGATGCATTATAAGACGCATGATTAAAACCGACGAACCTTGGTAAAGTATATTTTCAAACTTAATAAATCAATCTTAGCATGCTCATTATTTCATAATAACCCCGAGGTTCCTGGGGACGATGATGATGACACAATGCATCATGAGGTGAGTACCCCTGAGATTCTTTTATAAGTTTCTCACTCCCTCTATTTTTCTTTCCATCTCGTCTTCAGAAAGGAAGGAAGCGTTCGTGAATCACATTGAGGCTTTCACCGGGTAGCTGAACTTGAGCTCTAGTTTCACTCGTATATTTCATATATCCATCCCTATCCTTGGAGTGTTATTACTAGGTGCCATTAATGGATGTCCTTCCATCCATATATTATTTATGTTTTGTTAGATTGCCTACACTTAGTCTTATTCTGTTGGTAGGCAAACTATCTATGTGTTATGTAATTATGGATGTTATATGATGGAGCCAATATGATGTGTTTTTTTTTTCATGCTATATCTGCACGTTATTCGCTTTATTTCAATTATTGTTCACGTTATGTGCGGCTCACGTTTTCAATTATGTTTAAAAAAAAATGGCTCGTAATTTCACTAAGTATTTTCAAAGTATGATGAAAGAACTGAAGCAAAGAGTAAAGTCTAGTAATTAATCAGATACAACCTAGGTGTAATTGATTAATTATTAGGGTGTTACATCGGCCATGAGGCCTTTTCATGAGAAAAACTTTAGCTTGATGATGAGGTTTCAAGATAATAGTCTTGTGATGCCATGTGAGAAACCTCTAAAGCTTGAAAAACTTGGTCTTGGACCATACATGCTCTTGGTTTCTTTCCTTTTCTTTGCTTAAGTTTTTGGTTTCCTTTCCTTTTCTTCTTGAATGGTTTGGGTTTCCTTTACCTTTATTTGAACAAAGTTTGCTAAAAATGTTAAGTAGATCACAAAAGTTTTGTTAAGAAAATTAATCATATGTTTTCAAAGAGCTCTAAGCTTACCCTTGCCAACCTTAAAGTTGGTCAGCCATTCTAAGAGTTCTACTCTAGATTGAAGCCCATGAGCAATAAAATAAAGAATATGACTTAGTTCTTAGTATTTTTGTTTAGACAAAGTGTTGAGCTTTGTGTCCATTTTCTTAAGCTTGATGATGAAGTTCAAAACCAAAGGCTTCTTTGAAGACTTGGTGCTAAGAACTCTAAAGCTCACTTTATGTTGTTAAGATACATATTGGGTTAAGGTTATAATATTCCTCTAAAGTCTTGTAAGAGCTCTAGTTAAGATAAAATGAGTTGCATTCATGTTTATGTTTATGCCTTGCATAGCATGTTTACCTTGATGCCATCACTAAGCTCTCAAGAATAACAAAATGAACTTGCATTATCATGTTTAAGTTTCCAAGCTTGCATTTCATATTTATATTTCAAGTCATCACTTAATCTTTAAAGATAATAATGAGGTTGCATCTCATATTTATTTTATGCTTTCACTTTATTTTATAATGAAGAGTAAAATAAGTGCATAGCATGTTTAAGTTTATGCCATCACTTAAATATCCTAGAGCTCAAAGACTTGCCCAAGTATCTTACATAAAATTTTGGAAAATGGAGGCATTTCAAGGATGCCACTTCGGCCTTGTGATGATGATGAACTTGGATGAGTTCATCTAATCATAAGTGCCCATATCCTATGTCTTGGAATTTTTCTAAGCTTAGGTGTATTTAAAGAACCTTATGAACAAAGTTCTATGTTTTAAATCTATTCCTTGAGCTAAATAATTTAGCTACTGACCTTACCTATTTTTGTATGAGTTTAATGAGAGGAATTGATTTCTGAAAGATTTTTGAGTTCCTAAAATTATTCCAAGAGAAAGCTAGTAACTTATATGCTCTTAAATCATGAAATTATGTGATTACATGAGCTTTGCATTTCGGTTCTGCCCTTGGTGTTTGGCCACTGTATAAATTCTGTTTTGTGGTGTTAAAATGTGTAAAATTATGTTTAAGTGAAGTAAGGAATGGTTTAGGGAAGCTAGGAAAGAATAAGTAACTAGAAAGGACTTGAAATGTGAATTCTAGAACACTTAGATGCACAAATGGTAAAATCTGTCCAGCATAATTGGACTTAAGAAAAATGGTTTATAATTAGTGGATATGTGTAGGAATCCCTTATAATTGGTTTAGGAGTTGAATATGGAGCCTTAGGCGAAGACGGAACTTAGAAAGGGTCAAAGACGGAGGTTCTAGGACCCCATAAGCTTATGATAATTTTCTACCTAAGTTATGTAAGGCTGTTTGGATATGTTAGTAGGCTTGAATATTAGAGAATTCAAGGTGATGATCCCTTAGGTGTGATAATGATCCATAATGAAAGCTAGGATAATTAGAACATAAGTTTAAGACCCATAAGGGCCAAAGCATAAGACACCATGAGATAGGAGGTGTGATGTGAGAATGAGACCAAGTAGGTATGCTCGTGATGAATGTGAATGTTTTAAATGCTATGAGTATGAGAATGTATGGATGTGTGGCATGTTGCTATGATAATGTGGTATGCTATGCTTAAAATGCATGAGAATGTGAGACATGAATAGAGGATATGTTATATGATGTTCTATGGTTGTATGCTCATGTTGCATCCATACAAGATATGATAAAGTGGAAATGATCCCATTATGACTTCCCGAGTTAAGGGTTGTACGAGGTAATCTAAGAAAAAAGATATGTTAATGAGGAAATGATCCCATTATGACTTCTCGAGTTAAGGGTTGTACGGGTGATCAGGAAAGAGATGTGATTCTCTTTTCCTCGTATGAATCTAGCGACGGCTAGTTAGGATAAGCTCATTCCTAGGTGATGGGTGTATTTGGAGTTTTGGTGGCTAAGTGAAAATCGTCGGGCGGTATGTTGGATGGATTTTGGTGGCTACGATGAGGGTGGAAAGTGGAAAAAGTTAAGAAAGGAACTTGAGGAGTTCAATTATGATAAAGTAAAAGACGCACATGCATATGTTTCATGGTTGTTCCTTTGGTGCTTATGATTAAGTGGTATATGTTGAGTATGTGAACCATCATTGCCATGCATACATAAAATATCTACTGCATTCATATCATTAAGATTCATGCTAAAAGAAACCCACTTCGGATAATAGGATTTGAGAAATAAAACTGAACCTATACATGTACACCTCTTTCATAATGAAACCCGAAGTGGCTGGGGGCGACGACGATGACACTTGTGTTAAAGTCGGGGACTCCTACTAGAATCTTGTATAAGTATTCTCACCCTTTTGTTTTCCCTCCCGTGTCATCTCCAGACGGGATCGATGGGGATGTTCGTGATCTTCCTTGAGGCACGGGCGTAGGAATCACGTCATCTAGTCATATCAGGAGGGCAGCGAAAGCATGAAGACTAGTCTAGTCTTGATAACATTCTGTTTTGTGTTAGTTAAAGATTTTTGGTGTAATTGATACCCCCTAGGTGTCCTTATATTTATAAGGACATCATTGTTATGTTATGATTATGATATACTACTATAATTTATGTTGTGATTATTCTATGGTTTTATTCATGGTTGTTATGATGACATATATCTGGTTGTTATGTTTTATGTTTAATAGTCGGTATCTATGTGCATGCGCGACTCGCATTTTAAGTCTTAAGCTCAAAAAGAAAAATTCAGTCATATTTTTAATACTCGCATTTTAAAGAAAAGTATGTCAAGATCTGAAACAAAGGCGTAACAACTAATAACTAACCGGATGCAACTCGAGCATATGAGGTTAAGAGTTAGGGTGTTACATCAAACATGCATCTTAATCAATCATTCATAATCACAACATGCACAAATCATCATGTAATTAATCACATAAGGATACATCATATTCATTGCATATATCCATAAGCATGTTATCATCATAAAAACATTTATAATAGAGAAGTGAATGCATTGATTCATAAAAATATATTTCATAAACAACCATTCAAAACTTTTGTCAATAACACAAGCTTGAGGCATTCTAACCATGGACAAGGTTAGAAACTAACAATGCTTGAACAAATAAAGAAGAAATTCCTACCTTTTATGTAGGGTCTAAAAAGTGTCATTCTCTTCTTCCTTGAGCTTGAACAAAAGTCTTTGGAGTGAATGACCTTCCTGGATCTTGGCTCTAGAACTTGAGTGTTTAAGAAAATATTTTTCACTAGAGTTAAAGATTGTAACTCTTGTAAAGGCTAGTGAAAGTTTGGCTTAGAATTTAAGTGTTTGAATGAAGTTTAGGAGTAAAGAGAAGTCTTTGAAGAGAAGAACATAAGAGAAATGGTAGAGAAAGAATAAGAGAGAAACAACACTTAGAGAGTTTCTAAGGCTTGAAGACTAGTAAGAGTGTATGTATTCTACATGAAAGAGGATGTAGCTCTTTCAAAGCATGGTGAGGTCTCTTTGTGACTTGGAAATGGAGTGAATGGAAGAGAGTTTGAAGAGTATTTATAGTGGAAGGATCAATAAAAGAAGAAGAATGCTTGCATGATTTATGGAAGCATGTTGGCCAAATTTTGGGATGAAAATGCTCCATGTTTTATGCAATGTTTTATGCAAACATGTTGCCTAATTTTGGGATGAAAAAGCTCCATGTTTTATGCAAAAATATTGTTGTGGGCATGCATGGTTAGTGGAAATGTTCTAACCTTTAATGCATGCATCATAAGTTTACAATATGTGACCTTATGCTTTAATAGGTGTTTTTAATTTTTAGCATGATATTTTGTCTATGTGCATGTATGTAGTTAAGAATGTGCATAATGTATGTGATTGACTTATTGTATTATCATCTTAATCCAATGACTTAAATTCATTCTTGTTTAAAGACAAGTCTAGGGATTTGTGCAAATGACATTGTAGTAATTATTAAAGTAGTGACAATTATCAAAGTAGTGGCATTGTTGTAATTACTTTAACCAAGACAAGGGTATTTTTGTAATTAGATAATGGCAGTGGTATTCTTGTAATTCCATGTATAGGATAAGGGTGTTTTTGTCATTAACTAATAAGGCAAAGGTAGTTTGATAATTTCCTTTACATAGTAAGGGTATTTTCATAATTTCACTAAATAATGGCATTTTTATAATTCTTTGCATCTTTTTCTAGACATACTTGATTATTCTAACATTATTTGTTATTAATCAACAATAAATCACTAATGTTAACCCTTCCTACTATGGGCCCAAGATCCACCCTAGTCGGTAAATTAATTGCTCGAGTTCATCTAGTCAATTAGCCTAGATGAAATTTGGGATGTTACAATACTCTCCTCCTTTTAAAAGAATTTCGTCCTCGAAATTCGTTACTTGTGAAGAGCTTAGGGTATTGCAACTTCATCTCCAACTCCAATTCCCAAGTAAACTCCTCTGTCTTTCCTTGTCCCTAAGTCACTTTGACCAAAGGTACGTCTTATTTCTCAATTGCTTGACTCCTTTATCCACGATCCTCGTGGGCGGTAGGTTGAAGGTCAGGTCTTCCCTTAATTGTACTTGTTCTGGCTCTAGCACATGACTAGGGTCGGATTGGTATTTCTCAACTAAGAGACATGGAAGATGTCATGAAGGTTGGACAGATTAGGTGGCAAGGCTATCCGATATGCCATACCTGAGTCTATCAAGAATTTCAAAGGGACCAAGGAATCTAGGGCTCAACTTTTTGACTTTCATAGCTCGTCCTATGCCTGTGGGGGTGATTCTAAGGAATACATGCTCTCCCTCTTGGAATTCCAACGGCTTTCGCTGTTTATTTGCATAGCTTTCTGTCAACTTTAAGCGTAAGGATCCTATCCTTAATCCTCTTGATTTGTTCTGTTTCCCTTACAACTTCAGATCCTAACATATTGTGCTCACCGGGCTCATACCAACACAAAGGGGATTGACACTTCCTTCTATCCAGGGCCTCATACGGTGCCATACCGATACTTGCATGATAACTATTGTTATATGTAAATTCGATTAGTGGCAAGTATTTGTCCTAACTTCCCCTTTGTCCAATACACATGCCCTTAGCATATCCTCTAAGGTTTGTATGGTCCTCTCCATTGCCCTCTGTTTGAGGGGGGTATGCCATGCTCAGCAGCTTTGAACCGAACACCTTCTGAAAGGTTCCCAAAAACATGACGTAATCGGATTACGATCCAAGATTATCATTGATGGCACTCCATGCAACTTCATGATCTCTTGGATATATAACTGAGCTAACTTATCCAACGAATAAGTTATCTTGATGGGCAAAAAGTGAGCCGACTTCGTTAGTCGGTCCATGATCACCCATATGGCGTCATGGCCAGCTTGGGTCTTGGGTAGACCCATCACGAAATCCATTGAGATACTATCCCATTTCCATTTGGGAATTGACGGAGGTTCCAACATTCAGAAGGTTTTTGTGCTCAATCTTCACCTTTTGATAGACTAAGCATTTACTTACCCACGTGGCCACATCTCTCTTTAACCGAGCCACCAAAACATCTTTTTCAAGTCCTAATACATCTTGGTGGTACCAAGGTGAATGGTGAAGTAGCTCTTATGAGCTTCCTCCAAAACCTCCTTCGGAGGTCACCATTGCTGGCACACAAATTCGGCCTTCAAACTTCCACAGCTTATCAACTCCTTGGGTGAAACCCTTCAATTTTCCCATTACTATTGCCTCTAAGGTCTCCTTAAACTCCCATCCTCTTGTTGAGCTTGAGTGATTCTCTCTTTGAATCCACTCATTACACTGAGGTGGCACACCTTCATACTTTCCGTGGTCAACATCATCCCCAAGTTTAGGTCTCTAAACTTCTCAATCAACTCTACCTCCTTAACCATCATCTAGACAAGTGTAATGACTTTCGACTCAAGGCATCAGCCATTATATTAGCCTTGCCAGCATGATAGTTCAACCCAAAATCATAGTCTTTCAAGAATTTCATCCATCTTCTCTACCTCATATTCAACTCCTTCTGATCAAAGAGGTACTTTAGACTCTTATGATCAGAGAACACCTCAAACTTTACTCCATACAAATGGTGTCACCATACCTTCAAAACAAACACCACGGTTGCTAACTCAAGGTCATGGGTGGGGTAGTTTGTTTCATGAGGCTTGAGTTGTCCGGATGCATAGGCTCCGTTTATTTTGCATCAACACACAGCCCAAACCTTTCCCTGAAGCATCACAATACACCTCAAAAGGCGTATTGGGGTAAGGCAAAACTAACACTGGGGTTGTAGTTAACTTCATCTTCAACTCTTGGAAGTTCTTTTCACATTTCGAAGTCCATGAAAAAGGGGCATTCTTCCTAGTAAGCTTGGTCAAAGGTAAAGAAATCTAAGAAAATCCCTTAATGAACCTATGGTAATATCCTGCCAAACCTAAAAAAATTCGTATCTCCATTACCGTGGTAAGTCTTTCCAAGCTCATCACTGCCTCTATGTTACTAGGATCTCCTAATCCTCCTCTTGACATTACATGTCCTAAAAATTCACCTCATCCAGCCAAAATTCACACTTAGACAACTTCGCATACAACTTCTTTTCTTTTAAAACCTCTAAAACTATCCTTAAATGACGCTCATGCTCCTCACGGGTCTTCAAATAGATGAGTATATCATCTATGAAAACAATCACAAACTGGTCCAAATAGGGTCTAAAGATCCTATTCATGTAGTCCATGAACACGGAGGAGCATTGGTCAAACCAAATGACATAACTGTGAACTCAAAGTGGCGATACCAGGTCCTAAAGGTAGTCTTGGGTATGTCCTCATCCCTTACTCTAATCTGATGATATCCTAACCTCAAGTCAATCTTTGAGAACATTACCGCTCCCCTCAACTAATTCATTAAATCGTCGATCCTAGGCAAAGGGTACTTATTCTTCATAGTCACTCGATTCAATTGCCTATAGTCTATACAAAGCCTTATACTCCCATCTTTCTTTTTGACAAACAAAATCGGGCTCCCCAAGGTGATGCACTAGGTCTCACAAACTTCTTCTTCAAAAGTTCTTCTAACTGAGTCTTTAACTCGATCAATTCTAAAGATGACATCCTATAGGGTGCTATAGAGATAGGGCCCATTCCCGGGACCAGCTCTATAGAGAACTCAATCTCTCACATTGGAGGAAACTCAGGTATCTCATTCTGGGAATACCAGGATAGTCTCTACTACAGGCACATCATCAATACTTTGCTAAGGTCTACATCGCTAGGCTAGGAGAACATATCCCTTACTTTTTCCCTCATAACAGTTGAACTATAGCATTTAAGTAAAGACTTAGGTTTACTAAGCACAGGAGGGTAGGGAGAAAGATAACAGACTTTGTATAATAGTTTAACATTACATGGTTGGTGTGAAGCCAATCAATGCTGAGAATCATGTCTAGACCATGCATAGGCAAACAAACTAAATCTAGAATGAAAGGTTTACCTTTAACAATGAAATGGCAATTTAAGCAACATCTACAAGTCCTAGGTTTACTAGTGGGTGTAGAAATAGTAAGATCAAAAGGAAGTTCTGACACATGCAATTTCAAAGACTTAACATTATCATGAGATATGAATGAATAGGTTGTGCTAAAGTCATGTAGTACAATTAAGGTTCTACTATTCATTTCACACTTACCTTCTACGAGGTTTCTAGACTTCAGAGTCTTCCGCATTGAGGGTAAAAACCCTCCCTTGGTGTTGTGGTTTGGGGTTATGGGCCATTGGGTTCCTTTCAGAGCACTCCTTAGCATAGTGGCCGGGCTTCCCGTACTTGAAGCAAACTCCCTAACAAGCAAGGATGATCCTGTGTGGCTTCCCACATTTGGTACATAATGCGGTAGGTGAGGTCTTGGAGATGAGATGGGGTCCTCTGGGTACCTTACCTTTGGGATTATTCGATCCCCATGGTGAAAAGTCTGCCTGGGGCCCCATGGCTTGAATTACGGCTTGAACCTTGGAGCTTGTAGCGCTAGTTTCTTAGTGAAATTCTCGGCCCTTGACACGTTTAGCTTCTTATGGCCCTCCTCAATGATACGACACTTGTTGACTAGGGTAGGTAAGTCCCTAATCCCCAAGTGCAATAGCGGCATTAACCTCCACCTTTAGCCAGCTTCATATTTAACACACTTCCAAAACTCGTAGGGTTTCCCTAAAATCCTTGAAAACTTAATCAGCTCCTTAAACTTCACAACGTCCTGTCGATGCTCATCCTTCCTTGGGTCAGTTGCATGAATTCCACATCTTTGGCATTCCTTATTGATGCTAGAAAGTACTTCTCATAGAAATAAGTCTTGAACATCTCATAGTTATTCATCATGTCAAACGCCTCCAACGTCTTCAAGTGCCAGTCCACCAGAACTCGGCATCCGCCTCAAGCATGTAGGCAAAAGTCACCTTCTATTCCTCGCAAGCGATCACTAAAAGGACCTTCTCCATACTCTTAATCCACTTGTCAGCCTGGTTCGGATTTAGAGCTCCTCCAAATGATGGTGGGTTTGCCTTGTGAAACTCTCCAATTGGGCATGCTCGTGACCCTCTACAGCATGGGCGATGACCAGCATCGCCTTGGCGGTCCATCCATTCAAACATCATCTGCATGGCCCTTGCCATGTCCCGATGGCTCCGCAGTTTCACTATTCTGATCGCCTCCCTAAAGTCTTATCCTGTCGTGGTTGTGCCATCGGTCTTTAAGCACACATAGCAACAAACACTGAGGTGATCAGGCTCAATACTTCATGTGAGCTAGTTCCTGGGGCACACACGCACATAGGGGTCTTACATTTCTATCCTATAGCTTATCCTATCAATCAAGCTCTACACATGACATAGCTATTGTATCATGCTCAAGAAGCATAGTGTCCAATCCTAGGTTCCCTAAACCAACCTTGATACCAAATTATAACACCCTAATAGTTAACTCAACACGCCTAGGACGTATTTAAGTTAATTATTGGTTATTACTCTTTTATTCTAGTTCTTAATTTAAACTCTTGGAAATAATTTAATAAAATTATAGGTAAATTTTTTTAAAACAAAACGTGAGCCGTGCATACTAAGTAAAACCCATCATTTGTCTTGCATATATAGAGGAGAAATAAAATGAGTCATGCGTGCACAACAATCACATGAACATAATTACATCATCATATATAATTATAGCATAAGTATTAATTGTTCCACATTACGAACCAAAATACACTACTAAAAAGGTATCATGCCCACCAACAGAGGTTAGGTTGGGTGTAGTCATAGGAAAAGACATAAAAAGTATATGAACTAAAACATCTCCTCCCATTACTCCTATTGGGATATGCTTAGAGTGGATAACCTCTAACAAAAACATCAAAAGAAGGACTCTTTCAACAAGATATTCACAAGCACTCCAAGATTAAGGTGAAAGAAGATGATATACTATAGATTAGGGTGAGAGATGAGGATATACAAAAAATAGCCTTTCGCACTCGATACGGCCATTTTGAGTTTGCAGTTATGTCCTTTGGTTTAACCAATGCTCAAGTCGTGTTTATGGATTACATGAATAAGATCTTTACCTATTTGGATCAGTTGACATTCTCATTCTACTCTAAGACCCACGAGGAGCATGAATGTCACCTAACCATAGTGTTGGAGATCTTGAAGGAAAAGAAACTATATGCCAAACTATCTAAGTGTGAATTCTGGTTGGATGAGATGAAGTTTTTAGGGCATGTAGTATCCAAAGGAGGAATTCCTAGACCTTAGTAAAGTAGAGCTGTGATGGATTGGGAAAACCTATAATGGTAACGGAGGTTAGAAGCTTTTTGGGTCTAGCTAGCTATTACCATAGGTTTATCAAAGGGTTTTCCTATATTTCCTCTTAACCAAGCTAACTAGGAAAACACCCTTTTCATGAACCCAGAATAAAAGAGCTTAGGAGCTAAAACTCAAGCTAACCTCAACCCCTATTTTGGTTTTACCTGACCCCAATGTACCTTTTGAGGTATATTGTGATGCTTTGGAAAAGGTTTTGGGTTGTGTATGAAGCAAAATAGGCAAGTGGTGGCCTATGATCAAGGCAATTGAACCACATGAGGCAAACTACCCACCCATGACCTTGAGTTTCCTTATAGTGTTTGCTCTAAAGATATGGAGACACCACTTGTATGGAGTGAAGTTTGAGGTGTTCTCCGATCATAAGAGTCTGAAGTACCTCTTTGATCAAAAAGAGATAAACATGAGGCAAATGAGATGGATGAGTTCTTGAAAGATTATGATTTCGGGCTAAACTACCACCCTGGCAAGGCCAATGTAGTGCCGATGCCTTAAGTAGGAAAACCTTGGACCTATCCCACATGATGGTTAAGAGGTAGAGTTGATCGAAAAGTTTAGAGATCTGAACCTAGGAATGACCTTGACCACTAAGAGCATAAGGGTATGCCATCTTAGTGTGACGAGTGACTTTAAGAGAAGGATCACTCAAGCCCATAGGAGGATAAAGAGTTTCAAGTGACTCTAGAACTTGCGGGAGAGAAGTTGAAAGGTTTTGCACAAGATGCCGAAGGTGTATGGAGGTTTGAAGGTAGGATCATCCCGGCTTATGGTGGCCTCCGAAGAGAGATCTTGGAAGGAGCCCATAAAAGCCATTTTACCATTCACCCTGGTACTAGGAAGATGTACCAAGATCTGAAGAAAATGTTTTGGTGGCCAGACATGAAAGGGACGTGAGTGCATGGATAAGTAAGTGATTAGTGTCAAAAGTGAATATTGAGCACCAAAAGCCCTCTGGAATGTTACAACCTCTCGATTCCCGAATGGAAGTGGGAGTATCTCCATGGATTTTGTAACTAGACTACCAAGGACCCAAGTGAACCATGATGCCATATGGATGATAGTGAATAGGTTGACTAAGTCACCCACTTTTTATCTATTAAGGTAACTTATTCCTTGGATTGGTTAGCATAGTTGTATATTCAGGAGATAGTAAGGTTCACAAACACGTCGATGATAATCTCGAGGATCGCGATTTATGTCGAGTATTGGGGAGCCTTTCAGAAGGCATTTGGATCAAAGCTGTGTCTAAGCACAGTTACCACCCACAAATGGAGGTCAATCCGAAAGAACTATCCAAACCTTAGAGGATATGTTAAGGGCGTGTGTTTTAGACCAAAGAGGAAGTTGGGATAAGTACCTCCCACTAATTGAATTTGCATATAACAACAGTTATCATGCGAGCATTGGCATGGCACTGTATGAGGCCCTTTATGGATGGAAATGTTAATCGCCCTTATGTTGGTATGAAGTGGGGAGGAATCTATCAGACCTAATGTGAGGGAAACAATGGAATACTCTCAAAGTCAATAGAAAAGCTATGCGGACAAACGACAATAAGCCGCTAAAGTTTTAAGAAGGGGAACATGTGTTCCTAAGGATAGCCCCTACCACAGGCATAAGCTGAGCGATGAAAGTAAAGATATTGAGCCCTAGATTTCTTGGCCCGTTTGAAATCCTTAGCAAGGTTTGGTTTGTAGCCTCCTGTATAGCCCTACCCAAGTCTGTCCAACCTTTACGACGTTTTCATGTCTCCATTGAGAATGTATCATCTGACCCAAGCCATGTACTAGAGCCAGAACATGTATAATTAAGGGACAACCTAACGTTTAACTTGTCAACCATAAGAATCATTGATCGAGGAGTTAGGCAACTAAGGAATAAGGCTGTACCTTTGGTCAAAGTCGCGGGACGAGGTGGAAGGAAGAACTCATGTGGGAGCTAAAGTTAAACATGCAAGCACAGTATCCAGGTGTTCTCAGGAACGATTTGAGGATGAAATTCTTTTAAGGAGGGACTAATGTAACTCCCCAATTTTCTGTGTACAAATGACCAGGAATGCCTTAAGGTCATTTTCCGGAAAATGAGGATCGATCCGATCATCCTCAAGGGGACGTTTTGATGGTGATAGGGGATTATATGTGTTATGAGTGTTAATAGAGCAGAAAATCTCATTTTTGAGTTTGATGCGCAAAATGACCAAAACGCCCCTACGGTATTTTACGAACAAAGTGCCATTGAACCCGGACTTCACAAGAGGTTTTAAATGATGTTTTTAAGCAATGTTTAACAACTTGTTAAGCCAGGGTAGCCCCAGGAGGTTTTTTGAAAAATTACCATTTTGCCCTGGTTATGTGTATTTTGGGCCTAATGATACAATTAGCAAAACCTAAGCAATATTAGGCTCTAATTAAAGATTAGTAAACTCTAATTACTAATCTAGAGTCAAAATAATTTATTAAGATTATTAAGAATCTTTGTTTTAAAAATCAAGATTCCATGTCATGGAATCTTGAATAGTGTTTTCTTCTCCAATTCCTTAAATTAAGGAATTATGTTTGTGAATGGTTTTTATATAAAATGAGTTTTTATTTCACTAATGAAGCAAGACCAACTCCTTAATCATGCTTTGACACCCTTAATTATCCATTACCTTACCTAAACACTTACTTACAAACTCCTAATCAAAAGCCTAATCAATGATACACCTAAACACACCTCTAAACCACAATTAGATGACACATTTTCCCCTTGGCTGCATGATTTGGCTGAAGCCACTCCTCCCAAGAATTCATCACATGTTGATTTATTTTCACACAAAGAACCATGGTTTAAGCCATACCTTGGACCATACTTTAAACCATATCTAGCCATACCCAAACCCATACCTAGCAAAGAGATATTTTTCTCTCTTTTCCTCCCCAAAATGCGTCGGCCTTTCCCTCAAAGGCACCTCCACGTGTTTCATTTTCTCTATAAATAGACATCCAAGGGAGCTTGCAAGAACCTTTGCTCACATATTGCAGCTCCAAGCTTTCTTCCTTAAGTTCAAAGATTTCCTTTTATACTTCTTCTTCTTCCAAAGAATCATCATCCTTCGCCATTTCCTAAACACAAACCACCACTCAAACACCATAGGCCTTCCTTTAAACACATAACCATTCCATTTCCAAGTTCAAGAACCCAAGAACAAACCTTTCTTTCCTTTTCTCCCTTTGACTGAATCAATTCTCAAGTTTCAAAAGAATTTGTTCTCTTCATCTCATCTCAAGACAAAGCTTCTTTCTTTGAAAAAGAAACTATCTTTGGTAGGGAGTTGTATTGAAAGTTATTTCCTTGCTTTGTTAAGCTTTGTTTTTGGTTTGAAATGATGTTTTGATGAATTCCCCTTACTTTGTCATTTCGGTTTCTTCTTTTTATTTTCTTATGCATTTCGGCCTTCAAGGCTTTGTTAGTTTCTCATGATAGCTTAATGATGAAAGTTTCTAGATGATGACTATGAGTTCATCACAATGAAACCTCTAGAGCTTGAATTTTACTTTTACAAAGTATGAAGAAGCATGCATTATCACTTAAATAATTAATCTCAAAGCCTACCTATTTCAACCTTAAAGTTGAAATGTGATTTAGAGTAAATACTCTAAGAGGCCTAGAGCACTAAAATAAAGAATTGGACTTGCATTCATATTTATATTTCCTTGCCTAGCATATTTATTATAACTCTTAACTTAGAAGTTGTTTTTTTTTAAGTATGAAGCTTAGTTACTAGAAATGCCTTATTTTGTGCTCATGGGACTTATTACTTTTCAGTTTTGTCTTTAATTTTCCAGCACTTTTTAATTCTATTTTAGATGCTTTAGATGTGTTAAATACCTTGGTACTTGATGTGATAATTGCTCTTGGCACTTTAGGCAAGCCTAGTAGCTAAAAAGAATTAAAAATGAGATTTCTAGAACTCCTAAGAAAAAGAATTATGCATTCTGTTCCAGCACCTTTAAAGTTTATAAAATCAGGTTGTACCATGTTTATTTGAGTAAGAATGACCTATAAATGGTTTAGGAATTAATTTTAGCATCATAGGGAAAGCCGATAATGAAAAGTGTAAAACGCAACTTCTAGAACACCATAATCATTGAAATCTTTTATTGCCTATGCTGTCCAACTTTGATTGATGATGTTCTTAAGCTAAATAATTAGTGGTAATGATAATAATAAATCCCTTAGATGCATAAGAAAATAATTTGATAATTAGAGTTACCCGATTTAGGGGTTTGGTTATTTAAGGGAATATTTATGTGTTGATGATTTGAGATGTTGAATTCATGTAATATTCGATGCTATGTGTAGGATCCATCATTTGCATGTTATACTTTCATTTGGAAACATTGGAAATGCTTATGCTTGAAATATATGAAGAGCTATGAAATTTATGAGTTATGTATTGCATCTTGATATAACATGCTAAGACTTAAGGTGACTTAAAATATGAGACAATGGTCCTTTGGACTCATCAAACTATAGGTGATGAAAATGTGATTCTGCCCCCTAACCCATACTTATTAGTTGGGACTTTAACTTATCAAAAGGGATAAGTATACACTAGTGATGACTAGTGAGGTATGAGCTCATAACCTAGAAGTACTCTAAAAAAGGAAGAGTAATAGGGTGGCCCCAAGATGTGAAAGTGAACTAAACTTTAAGTCACCTAAAGAACCGAGTAATGTCATTCATGAACCATGTTCTATGCACATCATGTTTGCTATGAAGTTGAGTGTATGCTATAATGTTAAGTGTTGCACAAGATATTGATATGCATATCATAATAAAGTATAATGCATTCATTACAAGACTCATGATAAAATGAATGGACCTCAGTAATTGATGTTTTAGAACTTAGTAAATGAATCTTTGCATGCTCACTATTTCATAATAAACCCAGAGGTCCCTAAAGACGTTGATGATGTCACTTAGATAGAGGATACCCTCCTGAGATTTTTTAGTAAGATCCTCACTCCCTTTCTCTCTTTCCATCATGTCTTCTGATTCTGATGGCGACGTTCGTCCTCTTCATTAACACCCCACTTGGGAGGTTCATTTTGACCTCGAGCATCAGTCTTACCATTTTGAGGGATGCTGCTCCATTCGAGTCTTCATGTTCGTGTGGGACGACCATTTGCACACCCTCCATAGCTACCGTTTCTCTCCAACTTCCCCATGCGGCGATGACATGGTTTTCGAGTGTGCCGTATGCACAATGAGAGGATCTTTCATACGTACACCATCGTGTCCACTGTCATGATTTCCCATTATGTTCCTCGCTCGAGGCATTCGGAGACTAACCCATCGGAGGACTCGCCTATCCACATATACTTTGAGAGTTCTGCCCTACTCCCCTACGGATGAGGGAGGGTAGTGAGGAGATGGTCACCCAGTCGAGGTTAGCATGGAGGCCATCCATGTGCACTCGCGTGGAGCCCATGTTCAGCCACCTTGTATGCCCACTCCGACGAGTTTCGCTTATGGATCGGTTATGTTCTCCCTTTCAAGGCCAGGAGCAATAGATCTCTTAGAGGGTTTTTAGTGCATACACCACTACTAGCTTAGGATAACCTTTTTTTATTTTAGAGGTTATCTATCTTAGGTGCACTAGGTAGGCATATTTTCCTTTGTATTTTCCTTTCCTATGTATTTGCTTTTCTATGATGTACTAAACTTAACTCACCTTCCATAGGTGGGTAGATTATTATATGTTTAATTATGGTGTGCTAATGGAAGATCTTTTATGGAGCCTATCTGATGTTTCTATTATGTTATTCTTTTACATGTTATGCTTGGCATCGGCAATCGCTTATGTTATGCGAGCTCACATTTTGTTTATGTTTTTTTTAAAAAAAAATTGGCTCATATTTTCTTTAAGTATTTTCAAGTATGACTTAAGAAACTAAAACAAAGAGTAATATCTAATAATCAACTGGAATACATCCTAGGCGTGTTGAGTTAATTATTAGGGTGTTACACTTGGCCCAAGAACTTGAGCGCTTAAGAAAATATTTTTAACTAGAGTTAAAGATTATAACTCTTGTGAAGGCTAGTGAAAGTTTGGCTTAGAATTTACGTGTTTGAATGAATTTTAGAGAGTGAAGAGAAGTTTTTGAAGAGAAGAACATAAGAGAAATGGTAGAGAAAAAATAAGAGAGAAACAACACTTAGAGAGTTTCTAAGGCTTGAAAACTAGTAAGAGTGTATGTATTCTACAAGACTTAGAGGGAGGATGTAGCTCTTGCAAAGCATGGTGAGGTCTCTTTGTGACTTGGAAATGGAGTGAATGGAAGAGAGTTTGAAAAGTATTTATAGTGGAAGGATCAAGAAAAGAAGAAGAATGCTTGCATGATTTATGGAAGCATGTTGGCCAAATTTTGGGATGAAAATGCTCCATGTTTTATGCAAACATGTTGCCTAATTTTGTGATGAAAAGGCTCCATGTTTTATGCAAAAATATTGTTGTTGGTCATGCATGGTTAGTGGACATTTTCTAACCTTTAATGCATGTATGCATCATAGGTTTACAACATGTGACCTTATGCTTTAATAGGTGTTTTTAATTTTTAGCATGATATTTTGCCTCTGTGCATGTATGTGGTTAAGAATGTGCATCATGTATGTGATTGAATTATTGTATTGTCATCTTAATCCAATGGCTTAGATTCATTCTTATTTAAAGACAAGTCTAGGGATTTGTGCAAATGGCATTGTAGTAAGTATTAAGGTAGTGGCAATTATTAAAGTAGTGGCATTATAATAATTACCTTAACCAAGACAAGGGTATTTTTGTAATTAGATAATGGCAATGGTATTCTTGTAATTCCCGTATAGGATAAGGGTGTTTTTGTCATTAACTAATAAGGCAAGGGTAGTTTGGTCATTTCCTTTACATAGTAAGGGTATTTCCGTAATTTCACTAAATAATGGTATTTTTGTAATTCTTTGCATCTTTTTCTAGACACACTTGATTATTCTAACATTATTTGTTATTAATCAATAATAAATCACTAATGTTAACCCTTCCACTATGGGCTCAAGATCCACCGCCTAGTCGGTAAATCAATTACTCGAGTTTATTGAGTCAATTAGCCTAGATGAAATTTGGGATGTTACATTTATATTTCAAGCCATCACCTTATATTCTTAAAGGCTTAAAATGAACTTGCACTTCATGTTTATATTTCAAGTCTTCCATTTTATGTTTATATTTCAAGTTATCACCCTATATCCTTAAACACTTAAGCTTGCATTGCCTATTTATGCTTCTAGTTATCACCATATGTCTCTAATGCTTAAGACTTGCATCCCTTAGTCTTAAATGGAATTTTTGAACATGGACACCCAAATATATGTATTTCAGCCAAGCATGTATAAAGGGTTTGACATTTGATTTATTTTGTTTTAAAACTTGTATCGTGTGTCTAAGGTATTCAAAGGAATTTTGAAGAGTCAGAAACCCATAAGGAGTAAAAATTTGATTTTTAAATGAATAGAACCCCATGAATGAACTTTTGAGCTAGCCATTATTTGAATACCAAAAATTAAATTTCTCTAAGTGTAAAATTGATTTCTTGTGTCTTAAATGTCTTAGAATAATTTTTGAAAGAAACTAGTAACTAAAAAGAGGTAAAAAAGTAATTTTCAAAGTTTTTCGCAATTTTAATTTTTGCCATTGTTACCTACTATATTCCTGTTGATAATATTTTGAGTGATTAAAATGTTGATAATTGTTGAAAAAATTATGTTTAGCATCCTAGGTGTCTAAAAGGATATATACAAGTATTAGGTTTGGGTAGTTTTGCAAATGTGAAAGTTACACTTTTAACTTCTCAAATATGTGAATTTTGGCCAAATGAGTCTAATTAAAGTCAATAATGATTTTGGATGTGTCCATGTATTCAAAATATCATTTATGATGTTAAAAATGATTTTTAGAGGTGTTGGCACTTACTAAGCACCAAAAAGTGAAATTGTGCACTTTGACCCCTAAAATATAACAAAATTGTCCAATAGCCCAAATGGTTTTTATGATGTTTAAAAAATGATTTCTAAGTGATGTTTGGTTTCTTAAAAGTGTAGAATAATTTTTAGAATTATTAGTTATGAGAAAAGCATTAAATGGAGAATTTACACTCTGAACTACATACTTTTAGAAATTTTAATTTTGACCCATTTTGGGGCTAAAGTATAAATACTAATTGTAACGACTCATTTTTTTATTATATTGTTTGTCATAAAATAATTAATTGTGAGTGAACTATAGGGATTTTGAAAATATTGACAGACAAGTTATGATCAAAATTATTGGAGGATTTTGTTAAAAAAAGAAAATTAATTAATTATTATTAAAATTCAAAATAATATTTTAATCAGGGATATAAATGAAACCCCATAATTGGTATAAGGACATACATAAAAATAAGGATAAGGTTAAATAAATATTTTTATCCTGGTAAAGTTATTTAGGTGTTAATTAGGTACCGAAATAGTAATAATTGGTACAATGAAACTAGTCCAATTAGGATATTATCAGATTTTAGATAATTTTTACTTCGGACAATCAAATAAATATAGACATTTCCAATCCAGATACAAGACAAAATTGATCTGAAAATAGTTATACTGCTTACTTTTTCTCCAAGTAAGTAGTTTACTATACAGACCAAAATAATTAGAAAATCACATTTTCTTTCTTCTCTTTCTATAAGCCTTCACGTTCTGTTCTTCTTCCCTTCACCATCTTCATTTTCTTCTTCTTGAAACTCCATGAAACCATCAAAACTTTGAAGACTACTCTTGGACAAACACTTAGACTAGCTCCACAACACTACTTCTACATTAAACTTAAGCCAAAACCTTCTTTTCCTCTTCAAATTTGTCCAAACAGGAGCATATATAGGGGCTAGAAAATGGTTTTGAAGCTTGAGTTAGAGGAGCAAAAGCTAGAGAAAGATTTAACAAAGGCTTGGAAGAAAGGTAGGAAAGATTCTATGTCTATTGCTTGCGATTGTTTGGCTATTTTTGCTAAATAAGCTCTTGAGATATGTTTGAAATTATGTTGGTGAAATCTTAAATTTATTTCAAGATGCGTATATATGAGCTTGATAGATGTAAAAGGATGCAATAGATAAAAGTCTTATGGATTGATTGAATTGATGTAAGAGATTTAACTAAGAAATCAAAGAGATTTTTTGTTCTTTAAAAGAATGAGATATCTGGAAATTTTATCAAAATATAATTAGAAAGAGTTTTGTAAATTCTTAAAGATTGGTATTTTTGAAATATGATGATAAAGTTTCATAAAATAAGGATGAGATTTTGATTCATAGAAGAAAAAGCTTTGAAGTCTAAGTAAGACACTTGGTTTTATTCCTTGAAAATTCTAAGAATTATCAAGTAAGGAGTCCTATAAGCTTTTGCAGTGAAGAAATCTCATGTAAGTTTAGTAGATTTTATAGGAAAAATCTCATAAAAGTCTATCAAATTTTAGAGAAACCTCATAAAAATTTAGTAGTTTGGTAGAGAAGTTTCCAAAGAAGTTAGGAGATTTTAGAATAGAAAATCTCATAAGAAATTCATAACATTTTTAAGAGTAAAAATCTTATCATAATTCAAGAGATTTTAAGAGATAATCTCATAAGCCTTAAGGAGATTTCAGGGAAACCTAATAATAAAAGCATGAGAAAATATAACTATTAAGAAGAAATTCTATTTAACAATCACAAAATTTCCTAAACAAATATTAAAGATTCTTATGAAGAAAGGAAATTTAAGTAATTAATGCATAACTAAGCTTTATGTAATACTACTTGATTGATTTTAAGCTCATGGATTCAAATTGTGATCTATATCAGGTTGTAACATAAGGTGTTACATTGTTGTTATGAAAGTGATATATTGAGAATAGCATTCTATTGTGATCTATATTAGGTTGTAGTACGAGGTACTACATTGTTGAATTGTGATGATATATCAAGTTATAACACGAGGTGTTACATCATTGGCAATACATCAAATGAGAAGTAAATCAAGAATCCTATGAGTTCTATTCTCAAGTATAAATTTACTAATAAGACTATGTTAAAGAAGTAATGAAACAAACAGACTAATTATTATATAAATAACCAAAAACCGATCAATTATTTAACGAATCCTATGATTTTTCTCTCAGGCATAAAATGAAATCATAAGACCATGTTAAATAAGTAAAGTAATAAGCAAACTAATTATTTCAAAAGAAATTGAAGATATATTAATTAGTTAACACTAAGTCAGATGTCACAATGTAGTAGACTAGTGCTTTCCTCCTGGGAATCTTTTATTCTAATTCCTGTTGTTATCATATTTTTATATAGATTGCGATGAGGTTATTATTTTGTGGAGATCCTGATAGAGAATTTAGTCAATCTTTTTATTTTCTTTTTAATGAATTTTGAGTATACCTACCTAAACTAGAGGGTTCCTGCGTGAACCAGGGTAAGGGTTTGATATAGTTATATATACTATTGATTTGTCATCGTATAATACAATCATGTTGTTTGGCTATTTTATTACGACATATTATTTATGTTCAAAATTAGTGACTTAGAGAAAACATTTTATGTTTGTTACAAAAGTAGGCTCATATTTAGTATTAGATATACACCTTTGATTCTAAGATGAAGTAGAGTTAACAAGTAACAACTACTCACTATAAGATTATGGCTTAAGCATAGGCTTATGGTAGGAAGGGTGTTACACTAATGACTTGAGATAATAATGTGATTGGTACCCTATGTAGGCTATATTCATGAAAATTGTTTAGGAATTGAATGATTGAAGTGATTATGTGAAGTTATATGTTGATAATTAAGCATGCTTGATTTTCGAATTATGTGACTGATGATTACTATTTACATTGTATATATCCTGTTAAGCATAGCATTGTGTATTAATTGAGTCTAGTCCTTGAATTTCGACAACTGGGTAGGTGCATGTTTACTTTTCAATGAGATATTGATGATAACATATTTATGGATATATCCAAATGTGAGATTCATGTTTATGTGATCAATGAAATGATAACTGTGGCAAGTCTTGATTATGTACACAGATGTTTGAGATGCATGATTTATATGATTAATGGATAGGAAGCAAATTTGGGGAAACTCCATTTCTAGTCATTATGCTGGATTTTTAACAAATTTTTAGACTTTGGAAAATTACAAAGTTAAGAGCATAAATGTAACGCCCTGATTTTTTTTATGTTTGAGTGCAAATGGCCGAAATGCCCTGAGGTCATTTTTACTAGGAATGTGAGGGAAGCGACCTGGCGGTCCTCGAATGGGTCAACTCAATGTTTGAAGGGGATTATATTGTTATGTGTGTTATTCGAGGTGAAAAATCTCATTTTTCAAACTTTCACTCAAAATGACCAAAATACCCTTGATGTTTTACGCGGGTAAAGGTGTCGTTTGAGCCTGGAACTTTCCAAGAAGTTTGGAATGATG
The DNA here is from genome assembly GCA_030441495.1 of Dalbergia oliveri. Taxonomy (NCBI): domain Eukaryota; kingdom Viridiplantae; phylum Streptophyta; class Magnoliopsida; order Fabales; family Fabaceae; genus Dalbergia; species Dalbergia oliveri. The sequence goes on along the minus strand of JAMLFY010000018.1, from coordinate 7,208,370 downwards.
TTTATGAGTGCTTTTTGATGTTAGAAGCCAAAGTCCAAGCAGTTTTAGAAAATTACCATTTTGCCCCTAGAACAGTGCACAGTGAGCCTAATGACGTAATTAACCAAACTTAAGCAATATTAGGCTCTAAGATTAATTTATTTTGATAATTAATCTAGAGTCAAAATAATTTATTAAGGTTAATTAGAGCCTAGATTGCTTGGTTAAACTCTAATTACATATTTTAATTCAAGATTCCTAGTCATGGAATCTTGAATAGTGTTTTCTCTCAAATTCCTTAAATTAAGGAATTGTGCCCATACCTTCATTTGACTAAAAGAATGATTTTAATTTGTTAATCTAGCAAGATCATCCCCTAATCAAGTATTGACAACCTTAATTAACCATTACCTCACCTAAACACTTTCTTACAAACTCCTAATAATCAAAGAAACACCTAAACACATCACTAAACCACAATTACATGAACAAATCATCCTCCTCCCTTGGCTAGAAATCTGGCCGAATACATACCCTTGAGGATGTGTCACATGTTGATTTTATTTCACTCCAAAGGCCATACCTAAAGCCATACGTTGACCATACCTCGCCATGCTTTCAACCATGCCTTTGAATAACAAGTTTTTGAAGATATTTTCCTCCCCTTTGGCATGAAGAACCATCGGCCATCCTCCCTCCAAATCAGCCACAAAGTTTCATTTTTCTATAGCCTTGAAGAACTTGGTTACACTTTAGAAGCTTTGCCAAGTTTAGTTTTCTTGCATTTTTCTCATTTTCTCTCAAAGTTCTCTTCATCTTGCTCTTCTTCTTCCTCCCTCAAAGAAACTTTTCCACCACCACAAACAACCTTAAACCACCACTCCCTCACCTCAAACCACCTCAAACACCAAACTTTCCATTTCCAAGCTTGCTTTCTCAAGGAAAAATCATCTTCCTTGAGTTCTCTTTGGCCGAGCCTACATTGCCATTCAAGAGAAGATTTTGTCTTCTCATTCCTTCAAGAACACAAGCTTCTTCTCATTTCTTTCAAGACTTCTTTAGGTAGGGGTTTTATTTCAAAGTTTTACTTGTTTTCTTCAAGAAAGGTTCTAGTTTTCTCTTCGTTTTTCAAGCCATTCCTTCTCTTTTTCTTTTTGGCCTTGGAGCCTTTTCATGAGTAAAACTTTGGGTTGATGATGAAGTTTCAAGATGATGGTCTTGTGATGCCATGTGAGAAACCTCTAAAGCTTGAAAAACTTGGTCTTGGACTATATATGCTTTTGGTTTCTTTCCTTTTACTTCCTTATGCTTTCGATTTTTCCTTTCTTTTCCTCCTCAAAGTTTTCGGTTTCTTTTCCTTTTTCCTTAATGGTTTCGGTTTTCACTTCCTTTATTTGAACAAAGTTTGATAAAAAGGTTAAGTAGATCACTAAAAGTTTTGTTAAGAAAATTAATCATATGTTTTCAAAGAGCCTAAGCTTACCCTTGCCAATCTTAAAGTTAGTCGGCCGTTCTAAGAGTTTACTGAGATTAAAGCCCATGAGCAATAAAATAAAGAATATGACTAGTTCTTGTATGCTTGTTTAGATAAAGTGTTGAGTTTTGTGTCCATTTTCTTGAGTTTGATGATGAAGTTCAAAACCAAAGGCTTCTTTGAAGACTTGGTGCTAAGAACTCTAAAGCTCACTTTATGTTATTAAGATACATATTGGGTTAAGGTTATGATGTGCCTCTAAAGTCTTGTAAGAGCTCTAGTTAAGATAAAATGAGTTGCATTCATGTTTATGTTTATGCCTTGCATAGCATGTTTATTTTGATGCCATCACTAAGCTCTCAAGAATAACTAAATGAACTTGCATTATCATATTTAAATTTTTGAGCTTGCATTTCATGTTTATATTTCAAGTCATCACTTAACCTTTAAAGATAATAATGAGGTTGCATCATATTTATTTTACACTCTCACTTTATTTTATAATGAAGAGTAAAATAATGCATAGCATGTTTAAGTTTATGCCATCACTTAAATATCCTAGAGCTCAAAAACTTGCCCAAGTATCACAAGTAAAGTTTAGAAAATGGAGGCATCCAAGGAAGCCATTTCGGCCTTGTGATGATGATGATGGACTTGAGATGAGTTCATCTAATCATAAGTGCCCATATCCTATGTCTTGGAATTTTTCTAAGCCTAGGTGTATTTAAAGAATGTTATAAAACAAGATTTTGTGTTTTAAAACTATTTTATGAGCTAAATAATTTAGCTACTGACCTCACTTGTGTTTTCATGGTATTGATGAGATAAATTGGTTTCTAAAGGAATTTTGAGTTCCTAAAATGATTCCAAGAGAAAACTAGTAACTTATATGCTTTTAAATCATGAATCTATGTGATTATATGATGCTTGCCTTTGAATTCTGCCTTGAGCACTTGGCCACTGTATAAATTCTATTTTATGGTGTTAAAATGTGTAAAATTATATTTGAGTGAAGCAAGGATTGATTTAGGGAAGTTAGGAAAGAACAAGTAACTAAAAAGGACTTAAGATGAGAATTCTAGAACACTTAGATGCACAAATTGTAAATTATGTTCCAACATAAATGGACTTAAGAAAGATGGTTTATAATTAGTGGATATATGTAGGAATCCCTCATAATTGGTTTAGGAGTTGATTATGGAGCCTTAGGCGAAGAAGAGACTTAGAAAGGGTCAAAGACGTGGATTCTAGGATCCGTAAGCGTATGATAATTTTCTGCCTAAGTGATGCAATGCTGTTTATATATTAGTGAACATAAATCTTAGTGAGAATTGTAAGTAATGATCCCTTAGGTGTTATAAAGAACTATAATGGGTGTTAGGATGACTAGAATACAAGTTTAAGACCCGTAAGGGCCAAAGCATAAGATATCTTAAGATAAGGGGGTGTGAGGTAAGAATGAGATCAGTGAGTATTGCTTTGATGTATGTGAATGTTTTAAATATCGTGAGTATGAAAATGTATGGATGTGTTGCATGTGCTTTGATGATGTGGTATGCTATGTTTACAATGCATGAGAATATGAGATATGAATAGAGGATATGTTATATGATATTCTATGGTTGTATGCTCATGCTGCATCCATACAAGATATGATAAGGAGGAAATGATCCCATTATGACTTCCCAAATTAAGGGTTGTACGGGTGATCCAGAAAGAGATATAATTCCCCTCTTTTTCCCCATGTAAATCTAGTGACGACTAGTTAGGTTTGAGCTCATTCCTAGGCGATGGGTGTATTTGGAGTTTTGGTGGCTATGTGAAAATTGCGGGCGGCATGTTGGGTAGATTTTGGTGGCTACAATGAGGGTGGAAAAAGTTAAGAGAGGAACTTGAAGAGTTCAACTAAGATAAAGTAAAAGACGCACATGTATATGTTTTGTGGTTGTTCCATTAGTGTTTATGATTAAGTGATATATGTTGAGTACGTGAACTGTCATGCTCAGCATTGCCATGCATACATAAAATATTTGCTGCATTCATACCATCAAGACGCATGCTAAAAGAAACCCACTTCGGATAATAGGATTTGAGAAATTAAAACTGAACCTATGCATGCACACCTCTTTCATAATGAAACCCGAAGTAGTTGGGGGCGACGCGATGACACTTGCGTTAAAGTTGGAGCCCTATTGAGAATCATGTATAAGTATTCTCACCCCTTTTGTTTCCCTCTCATGTCATCTCCAAACGGGATTGATGCGGATGTTCGTGATCTTCCTTGAGGCGCGGGCGTAGGAATCACGTCATCTAATCAAATCAGAAGGCGCAACGGAAGCTTGAAGACTAGTATAGCCTTGTTAACATTCTGTTTTGTATTAGTTGAAGTTGTTTGGTGTAATTGATACCTTAGGTGTCCTTATATTTATAAGGACATTGTTGTTATATTATGATTATGATATACTACTATAATTTATGTTGTGATTATTCTATGGTTTATTCATGGTTGTTATGATGACTTATATCTGGTTGTTATGTTTTACGTTTAATAGTCGGTATCTATGCGCATGCCAGCTCATATTTAAGTCTTAAGTTCAAAAAAGAAACATTTAGTCGTATTTTATTACTCGTATTTTAAAAAAAAGTAAGTCAAGATCTGAAACAAAGGCGTAACAAGTAATAACTAACCGAATGCGACTTAAGCGTATGAGGTTAAGAGTTAGGGTGTTACATTTTGGTATCAAGATTTGATTCTCATGGAGCCTCAGGATTAGACTACCATGCTCTTTAAAAGCATGATGCGATAGTTATGTCATGTGTAGTGCTTTATTGATAGGATAAGCTATAGGATAGAGATACATGACCCCTGTATGCATGGTGTGCCTTGGTAACTAGCTCACATCGCATGAAGTATTGAGCTTGATCACCTCAGTGTTTGTTGCTTTGTGTGTTTAGGAACCAATGACACCACGACGATAGAATAGGACCTTACCCCAAGTCAGGACAACGAGGCCCGAAGCCCTTGAGGTGGCTACCATGAATGCGATGTTCGAGAGGATGGACCAAGATCATTGAGTTGCTGGGTCGTGGACCCAGGTCCCTGAACATGCTCATTTTGGGAATTCCTAAGGCCAACCTGTAACGTTCGATTTTTCTCTTTGAGTACAAATGACCAAAATGCCCCTAGGTTATTTTTACCTTCAATTCAGGAAGCCGACCTGGCAGTCCTTGAATGGGTGAACTCAATGTTTAAAGGGGATTATGACTTATGTTTGATATCAAGGTGAAAATCTCATTTTCCAACTTTCGGCTCAAAATGACCAAAATACCCTTGTAGTGTTTGACACGGGTAAGGTGCCGTTTGAGCCCGAAACTTTCCAGAAAGTTTGGAATAATGTTTTTGAGTGGTTTATGATGTAAAGTTCGGCTGAAAGTCCTAGAGTTTAGCAAAATTACCATTTTGCCCCTAAAACAGTGTACAGTGAGCCAAATGACGTAATTAAGCAAACCTAAGCAATATTAGGCTCTAATCAAGATTAATTTATTTCGATAATTAATCTAGAGTCAAAATAATTTATTAAGGTTAATTAGAACCTAAGATTGCTTGGTTAAACTCTAATTACATCTTTGATTCAAGATTCCTAGTCATGGAATCTTGAATAGTGTTTCTCTCTCCAATTCCTTAAATTAAGGAATTGTGCCCATACTTCATTTGACTAAAAGAATGATTTTAAATTATTAATCTAGTAAGACCACCCTTAAATCTTGTCTTGAACCACCTTAATTACCCATTATCTCACCTAAACACTTGCTTACAACTCCTAATCCATGGCCTAGCCAAATTACCTCTTAAACACACACATAAAACAACATTAAAATGAGAATTTTTCCTCCCCATTGGCCTTAATTATGACCGACCACTCCTCCCCAATTAATCATCCATCACATGTTTCATTTCCAATAAAATATGCTTAATGAAACTTGTGTGCCCATGCCTTGCCCATGCCTTCCACCATACCTCACCATGCCTCACCATGCCTCATGGAACAAATTCTCACCTCATGGAACATGAGGTCAAGGCCTTCCTCCCCAATCAGCCACATGGTTGCAATTTCTCTATAAATACCATGCTTGGATGAACTTGGTTGCATTTTGTTCATTTGCCAAGTTTAGCTTCAAAGAGTAACCTTGAGTTCTTTCTTTTTCTCTCAAAGTTCAAGAGTTCTACCATCCTTCTCATCTTCTTCATGCTCACAAAGAACCATCACCTCCTAACCATACATTACTTCCTAAACACATAGCCTTTCCATTTCCAAGCTCAAAGACTCAAAGTGAACCTTTCTTCCTTTTCTTTTTCTCTTGGCCGAATTCCTCTAAGCATCAAGGAAGGAAGTTGTTCTTCTCATCTCATCTCAAGACTAAGCTTCCATTTTGGTAGGGGTTTTATTTCAAAGTTTTACTTGTTTTCTTCAAGAAAAGTTCTAGTTTTCTCTTGGTTTTTCAAGGCTTTCCTTCTCTTTTTCTTTTTGGCCTTGGAGCCTTTTCATGAGTAAAACTTTGGCTTGATGATGAGGTTTCAAGATAATGGTCTTGTGATGCCATGTGAGAAACCTCTAAAGCTTGAAAAACTTGGTCTTGGACCATATATGCTTTTGGTTTCTTTTCCTTTTTCCTTGTTCAAGTTTTTTTTTCCTTTCCTTTCCTTTCCCTTGCCAAAGTTTCTTTTCTTTTCCTTTTCCCTTTAATGATTTCGGTTTCCTCTTCCTTTGTTTGAACAAAGTTTGTTAAAAATGTTAAGTAGATCACAAAAGTTTTGTTAAGAAAATTAATCCTATGTTTTCAAAGAGCTCTAAGCTTACCCTTGCCAACCTTAAAGTTGGTCGGCCGTTCTAAGAGTTTACTCTAGATTGAAGCCCATGAGCAATAAAATAAAGAATATGACTTAGTTCTTTGTATGCTTGTTTAGATAAAGTGTTGAGTTTTGTGTCCATTTTCTTGAGCTTGATGATGAAGTTCAAACCAAAGGCTTCTTTGAAGACTTGGTGCTAAGAACTCTAAAGCTCACTTTATGTTGTTAAGATACATATTGGGTTAAGGTTATAATGTTCCTCTAAAGTCTTGTAAGAGCTCTAGTTAAGATAAAATGAGTTGCATACATGTTTATGTTTATGCCTTGCATAGCATGTTTATTTTGATGCCATCACTAAGCTCTCAAGAATAACTAAATGAACTTGCATTATCATGTTTAAATTTCCAAGCTTGCATTTCATGTTTATATTTCAAGTCATCACTTAATCTTTAAAGATAATAATGAGGTTGCATCTCATATTTATTTTATGCTCTCACTTTACTTTATAATGAAGAGTAAAATAAGTGCATAGCATGTTTAAGTTTATGCCATCACTTAAATATCCTAGAGCTCAAAGACTTGCCCAAGTATCACAAGTAAAGTTTTAGAAAATGGAAGCATTTCAAGAATGCCATTTCGGCCTTGTGATGATGATGATGGACTTGAGATGAGTTCATCTAATCATAAGTGTCCATAGCCTATGTCTTGGAATTTTTCTAAGCTTAGGTGTTTTTAAAGAACCTTATGAACAAAGTTTTATGTTTTAAATCTATTCCTTGAGCTAAATAATTTAGCTACTGACCTTACCCATTTTTGTATGATTTTAATGAGAGAATTGGTTTCTAAAAGAGTTTTGAGTTCCTAAAATGATTCCAAGAGAAACTAGCAACTTATATGCATTTAAATCATGAGATTATGTGATTATATGATGCTTGTATTTTCGGTTCTGCCTTGGCACTTGGCCACTATATAAATTCTATTTTATGGTGTTAAAATGTGTAAAATTATGTTTGAGTGAAGCAAGGATCGATTTAGGGAAGTTAGGAAAGAACAAGTAACTAGAAAGGACTTAAAATGAGAATTCTAGAACACTTAGATGCACAAATGGGAAATTCTGTTCCAGCATAATTGGACTTAAGAAAATGGTTTATAATTAGTGGATATGTGTAGGAATCCCTCATAATTGGTTTAGGAGTTGATTATAGAGCCTTAGGCAAAGACGGAACTTAGAAAGGGTCAAAGATGGAGATTCTAACCCCGTAAGCGTATGATAATTTTCTGCCAAAGTGATGCAATGCTGTTTGGATATATTAGTGAACATAAATCTTAGTGAGAATTGTAAGTAATGATCCCTTAGGTGTTATAAAGAACTATAATGGAGTTAGGATAATTAGAACACAAGTTTAAGACCCGTAAGGGCCAAAGCATAAGATATCTTAAGATAAGGAGATACGATGTGAAAATGAAATCGAGTGAGTATTGTTTTGATGTATGTGAATGTTTTAAATGCCATGAGTATAAGAATGTATGGATGTGTGGCATGTTGCTATGATGATGTGGTATGCTACGTTTAAAATGCATGAAAATATGAGATATGAATAGAGGATATGTTATATGATGTTCTATGGTTGTATGCTCATGTTGCATCCATACAAGATATGATAAAGTGGAAATGATCCCATTATGACTTCCCGAGTTAAGGGTTGTAGGGTGATCCAAGAAAGAGATGTGATTCCCCTCTTTTTCTCGTATAAATCTAGCGACGACTAGTTAGGATGAGCTCATTCCTAAGCGATAGGTGTATTTGGAGTTTTGGTGACCATGAGAAATCGCAGGCGGCATGTTGGGTGGATTTTGGTGACCATGATGAGGGTGAAAAAGTTAAGAAAGGAACTCGAAGAATTCAATTATGATAAAGTAAAAGACGCACATGCATATGTTTCGTGGTTTTTCCATTGGTGCTTGTGATTAAGTGATATATGTTGAGGATGTGAACTGTCATGCTTAAGCATTGCCATGCATACATAAAATATCTACTGCATTCATACCATCAAGACTTATGCTAAAAGAAACCCACTTCGGATAATAGGATTTGAGAAATTAAAACTGAACCTATGCATGCACACCTCTTTCATAATGAAACCCGAAGTGGTTGGGTGACGACGATGACACTTGTGTTAAAGTTGGGAGCTACCTAGAATCTTGTATAAGTATTCTCACCTCTTTGTTTTCCTTCCTGTGTCATCTCCAACGGATTGATGCGGATGTTCGTGATCTTCCTTGAGGCGGGCATAGGAATCACGTCATCTAGCCAGATAGAGGGCGCAGTGGAAGCATGAAGACTAGTCTAGCTTTGTTAACATTCTGTTTTGCATTAGTTAAAGTTGTTTGGTGTAATTGATACCCCTAGGTGTCCTTATATTTATAAGGACATCGTTGTTATGTTATGATTATGATATACTACTATAATTTATGTTGTGATTATTCTATGGTTTATTTATGGTTGTTATGATGACGTGTATCTGGTTGTTATAGTCGGTATCTATGCGCATGCGCAGCTCGCATTTTAAGTCTTAAGTTCAAAAAGAAAAATTTAGTCGTATTTTATTACTCGTATTTTAAAGAAAAGTAAGTCAAGATCTGAAACAAAGGCGTAACAACTAATAACTAACGGAATACGACTCGAGTGTATGAGGTTAAGAGTTAGGGTGTTACACAACCCGCCTTCATTCAGAGGAACCTTAAATCCTACCAAGCCGATGAATGGATCAAGAGCATGGAGAAGATCTTCAGTGATTCCATGCATGAAGAAGAGAAGGTGACTTTTGCCACCTATATGGATGGTGATGCTTGTCTTCAGGTTACAGAGATTTCAGGCATCGGGTACAAAGATTCACTGGGAGTTGTTCAAGGCTCACTTCTGAGAAATACTTTCAAAGTGAGTGAGGAACACCAAGGACACTTTATTAGTAACGCAAGGAGGCATGAATGTTGTAACACCAAAATTATTTAAAAATTAATTTGAGTTTTTTAGTTCGTAATTTTAAAATACGGTTTAGCAACGATGAGGGTGGCCCAATGGACATATAAAAAAATTTTTTACAAGATTAAATCCTAGCCATTCATCATATTTTCTTTTAAAGAATTAGGCTTTATACTACATAATTCTTACAACCTTATTTAACATCATTTAAAGCCACCAAACTTGTCATTTTTCATCTTCATTCTTGGCCAAGTATTTTTAAACGCCTCTCCATGTTTGCTTCTTCAAAACCCATGAAAACTTTATCCAAACCCTTGCCTAAACTTGATAAAATCACAAACTCCCTTTACAAAACTTGTTCCTGTAACGCCCAATTTTTACAATTTTTACTGTCACTTAAGAATTACCGAATTACCATAGGTAAATATTATATAAAATTTGAGACCAAACAATCCTTAATAAAGAAATATAACGTTAGAAGAGAAGTTAGGAGCAATTCGTACAAGTATTGCAAACCCCAAATTTCTGTACGTGTAAAATGACCAAAATGCCCTTAAGGTTATTTTACTCAAAATGAGGATCGTGGGCCCCACCCATCCTCAAGGGGATGTTTTGATGTTAATAAGGGATTGTTTGTGTTATGTGTGTTAATAGAGGAGAAGAATCCTAATTTTGAGCTCCGACGCGAAATGACCAAAACGCCCTTGCGGCTTTTTAACTTCAATTTGCGTGCCGACTAAGCCCGAACCTCACTAAAATGTGTTAAAAGGTGTTTTTAAGCCATGATTAACCATTGGTTAAGCTCGGGTGGTCTCGGGCAATTTTTAAGTAAAATGACCGTTTTGCCCCTGCTTTGTGTTTTACAAATTTTGAGATTTTTGATTTGTCTAACGAAACCTAAGCAATATTAGGCTCAAATTAAAGCTTATTAAATTCTAATTATTAATCTAGAGTCAAAATTATTTATTTAAATTGATTAGAACCTAAAATTGCTTTAAAACACTCAAATTGCTTACTAATTCACCTAAGCCCTTAACCGTAAATTCTCTAAATTGCATGAATACCTTGCCTACACCTAAATAATACATGGAACACACAAAACCCTCTTCCATGAGGCTGTAATGCACGAAATAATGCAGCCATAATACACTAAAAAAATTGCACTAAAACATAATGCCAAAAATCACCATAAAACAAGGAACTTTGAAACATGATTCCATGTTTTAAGCCACCAAACAAGATGATTTTTCCTTCCTTGTTTCCTCCTCAAATTGAATCAGATTTTCCTTCTCCTCTTGTCCATTTATGAGCTTGAATTCTTCTATAAATAGGCATGCTTAGAAGTCATTAGAGACTTGCTCAAAAATTTCACAACTTCAAGTTTTTCCTAAGCTCAAAAACTTTCTTTCTTTCTTCCCCCTTGGCTGAAATTCTTTCTTCAACCTTTCAAGAATATTTTCTTTCATTTCACTCCAAGAAACCAAGTTCTCTTCCTTTCCTTCAAATCAGATTAGGTAGGGAGTTGTTTTTAAGTTTATTTCTATGTTTTGCTAAGTGTTGTTCTTGGTTCAAAATGATGATTTCATGGATTTTCTCTAGTTTTTCCATTTGGTTTTCTTCTTCCTTTTTCTTTAACCAATTCAGCCATATGGCCTAGGTGGGACTAAGATGATGGCTTGATGATGAGGACCTTGAAGGTGGGTTGTGAATCCATCACAAGTTAGGCCTCTAAAGCTTGAAAGTTCCACTTGATGCAAAACTTTAAAGAATGATGTTTTATGATGATCTTGAGTTTAGAATTTGAAAGATGTATTTCTCACTTTGTCTTGTTAAGATATATATATTGAATTTTTATTTCTATAAAGTCTTGAAGGAGCTCTAGTAAAGAAATCAAATGAACTTGCATCCATGTTTAAGTTTATGCCTTGCATAATCATGTTTACTTTCTATGTCATCACTAAAATTTCAAGAATGAATAAATGGACTTGCATACTCATGTTTAAATTTCCAAGTTTGCATTTCATGTTTATATTTCATGTTGTCACTTAATCTCTAAAGATAATAAAGAAGATGCATCTCATATTTATTTTATGTTCTCACTTTATTTTATAATGGCTAAAAGAATCAACGCATGACATGTTTATTTTTATGTCATCACCTAAAGATCCTAGAGCTCAAAGACTTACCCAAGTATCACAAGCAAAGAAATAAGATTATTGGAGTTAAAGAATTGATTCTTTAAGAAGTCTTGAGATTGGAGCTTAAAAAGATGTAATAATAATTCTCTTCTCCCTTCAGGTCCAATGCGGATTACCGCGCTTCGTTTCTTAAGATTCTCTTCTCCTCCACTTGTCCCTATGCGGACTACCGCCGCTCCAGTTTCTTGCATCATGTTTATATTTCAAGCTCTTGCATCATGTTTAATTTTCAAGTCATCACCTTAAATCTTAAAGATAAAGAAATGGATTTGCATATCATGTTTATAATTCCAAGTTATCACCTTATAATGACAAGATTAAAATGAGGTTGCATAGCATGTTTATGATTCTAAGATATCACATAAATCTCTTAAGCTCAAGACTTGCTCCTTTTATCTTAAGTGAGAATTTTAATTATGAAGATTCTTTCAAAAAGAATTAGTTTCTAAAAGAGTTTTAAAGCTTTGCAAGGATTCTAGGGAAACTAATATTTTATGTTCACTTAAAATGTGATTTTATACAATTATATGAGGTTTATGATTTGGCTTCTGATATGAGATTAGTACCAATAAATGATGATGATTTAATATGTTTGAAGTTGTGATAATTATGGTTTATTCTATGCATGTTAGAGATAAAACTAGCTTCCTAGAAAATCGTAAAAGCAAGATTTCTAGAACTTTAGAGAATGAAATTTATGCATTCTGTCCAGAGCCTTTAGTGACCTTAAGAACCAGATATTATTATGTTTAGATAAGGGACAATGATTCATAATTGGTTTAATAATTAATTTTAGCATCATAGGGAAAGCTGGTACGAAAGGGTTAAAAACGTAACTTCTAGCAGTAAAACCTTAAGAACAACTTACTGTCTATGCTACCCCATATAGTCTAATAATGTTCTTAAGGCTTATAATTGATGGTAATAAATCCCTTAGATGCATAAGTAATTAGTTTGATAATTAAGGTTACCCAATTTTAGAGTTCGTTATTTAGGGAGCTTTACCTGAAAATTTTAGATGACATCTTTTGATGCTTTGGAATGTCAGTTTATATGATGATGTAATGCCTCCTGAGAATTTGATATTATTGAATGATTTCATGGCTTGCATGTTATAATTGCTATTGCAAACAATGAGAATGTTCATGCATCTTGATGATTATGATATAACATGCTAAGACTTAATGGTGACTTAAACTCATGAGGAAATGATCCTTTGGACCCATCAGACTATAGGTGGTGAAAAGTGATCTTGAGAAAATGATCCTTTAAGACCCATCAAGAGGTGGTGAAAAGGTGATTCTTGCCCCTAGCCTATTCTCTCAAAAGGGTAGAGTTTGGATTTTAACTTATCAAAAGGGATAAGTATATGCTAGTGACGACTAGTAAGGTATGAGCTCATAACCTAGATTACTCCCAAAAGGGTGGAGTATAGGGTGGCCCCAAGGAAAATAATGATGATGATGACAAGATTTTAAGTCACCTAGGACACTAAAGGAATGAAATATGTGCACCATGTCTTGTGCATAGCTATTATGGTATGATGTTCTTCTGCATAGCATTTTATGAGATGATGATGAGAAATATGATGTTCTTTTATGCATAGTATTTATGATATGATGATGAAGAATACGATGTGTTGATAAAAGGAAAAGTTCATTATAAACATGACATGCTAAGTTTATGATGCATTATAAGACGCATGATTAAAATCGACGAACCTCGGTAAAGTATATTTTCGAACTTAATAAATCAATCTTAGCATGCTCACTATTTCATAATAACCCTGAGGTTCCTGGGGACGATGATGATGACACAATGCATCATGAGGTGAGTACCCTACTGAGATTTTTTTATAAGTTTCTCACTCCCTCTATTTTTCTTTCCATCTCGTCTTCAAAAATAAAGGAAGCGTTCGTGAATCACATTGAGGCCGTCACCGGGTAGCTGAACTTGATCCCTAGTTTCACTCGTATATTTAGATATCTATCCCTATCCCTGGAGTGTTATTACTAGGTGCCATTAATGGATGTCCTTCCATCCATATATTATTTATGTTTTCTTAGATTGCCTACACTTAGTCTTATTCTGTTGGTAGGCAAAATATCTATATGATATGTAATTATGGATGCTGTATGATGGAGCCAATATATTATGATGTGATGTTTGTAAATTCCTATGTGTCTTTTAAATTTTGCTAAATCATTCACGTTAAGCGCGACTCACGTTTTCAATTATGTTTAAAAAAAATGGCTCGTAATTTCACTAAGTATTTTCAAAGCATGATTAAGGAACTGAAGCAAAGAGTAAAGTCTAATAATTAATCAACTCCTAGGTGTATTGGGTTAATTATTAGGTGTTACAGTTCCTCTCATCAAGATCTACCAAACTAACTGATTAGAATTTGAATCCATCACTTTTCCAACTTTGAGGGCATACAATTTGAGGTTAAAGGAAGGGTTTGGTGTTGTTGGGGAAGCTTTGAAGTGAAGCAAAACCATTCTAAATCATCCTTTGGAGTTAAGAGCCACAAATCTCTAAAAGTAGGGCTTCTAAACCTCTTTTGCTTTCAAATCCATTTTTCTGTTTTAACTACTGATTTAATTTGATTTTTTTGTTGAATTGGTTGATAATATACTGGTATTGATGTGTAAATTTTGGTGGAGTGTTTGGATGATGTTAAAAATCATTTTTGTCAAAAGGGATTTTGGTCTATGCTGCTGGATTTTCGATTTTTACATAGGCAGCTATTGAACTGAATTTTCTGGTATAATTGTGGGTATTCTCATGAGCTAGAAAAAATATTTGTTGGAGCTAACATCCTAGGCTAGTTCCACAAATTTTCTTCAGCCTTGTTTCGGGCTTCTACTCCTGAAAAAAATCAGAAACCGAAGTAAACTATGTGCTGCCTGAAATATTGGAATAAACTGCGAATTTTGATCATTTTTTTAACATAGAAAATGATTGATTTTTCCTTTGAAATTTTTACAGAGTGTTGATAATATCTTGAAGTTCAACTGTGATTTTTATTTTGAATTTATTCAATAATTTTCTAGGGTTAACAATTATGAGATTTTTTCTAGCTCAGTTTGAGGGGTTCCTGAGCACTGAAATTGTCTAATTTCTCTAACATAGTTACAGAACTGTTTTTGCTCTGAAATTTTTATGGAACCTTGTGGACATATTGAAGTGCCTTTAAGAATTTTTATAGCCCCTAAATTGATTGTTTAATAAGCAAATAAATTTGTCCCACAAAGCTATGAAATCTGCCATTGTGCTGGAAATGCAAAAATCTTTGAATTGATAAACTAATGGCATTTTTTTCTAGTATGACATGAATACTTGATGTTACCTATTTGGCCATGTGACTTGTGACATATAAATGCATGCTAGAGGAAGTAAATAGTGGTTTATGAGGCATGATTGAAATTTCATTGTGAATAAAATGTCTACATGTGCTTTATGCATGCATTTGGAAAAGGAAAGAGAATGTGTAAACTTAAATTGTGCATGTTCTGACATATGGACAAAATAGAAACAAGACTTAGGTTGAATGAGGGAAAGAAATTGAAAAGAGAAACTTCCCCAAATATTTTAGTCGGTAGACGTATCAGCTAGGAATATATTTGTGTGTGGTTCGGAAATGGAAAAAAATGAAGTTCGATGATCACGTATAGGAATGAGCTAAATCCTTAAGCGTCTATTTCCCTTGTGTGGTGTGATTCCCTATAAATACCATTTGGTATAAATTATCTATTGTGGAATTGTCCACAGCAAATACCCGTTGTAGTATAAACCAAGTCTTTCCTATGTTAATGAAAAGAGAAAATGCACTGATTTGATTTCTATGGCCATAAATGAGACCATGTCACTTTGAGATAATTTCACTACATTTGACATATCCATAATCATATCGCATGTAACCTCTTGATTTGAGCTACTTATTATGTGTTTGAGCTCCATGATATATGCGTGTTAAGTGAGTGAATGCTAAAAGAAATCCACTTCGAAAATATGGTTTTTGAACTTTAAAATGAACTTTTGATAAATGTTGTATGCTCACATTTTCTTAATAAACCAAAGTGGCTGGGGCGATGTCGATGACATTATAAGTGTGTAATTGGGGAGTTGCCCTACTGAGAATTGTGTAATTCTCACCCCTATGTGTTTTTGTGTTTCTGTGTCGCCTCCAGGTTGACTCAGAACTACAGGCTGTACACTAAAGGAATCGGATCAGTGGTTTAGTACTTAGTGTGTTTATTATGTTGTACTTAGTGGTGTGTATATGTTTGTAAACGTAATAGAGAACATGTATGTATTCAAGCTCATTGAAGAGCTTCCCTTTGTACTTACTTATGAAATAAATAAATGTTTTGTTTATTTGTTGTATATATTTAATAGATCCACGAATTAGTTACTACCGACTCGATCAATCTTGCTATAGATAACTAAGAAAGGTCCGCTAATTAATGAGTAACAACTGTGATTTTTATTTTGAATTTATTCAATAATTTGCTAAGGTTAAAAATTATGAGATTTCAGTTCTAAGCAAGTTTGAGGGGTTCTTGAGCATGAAATTGTCTAATTTCTCTAATATTTAGAGAACTTTTTTTGCTCTGAAATTTTTATGGAACCTTGTGGACACATTGAAGTGCATTTGAGAATTTTTATAGCCCCTAAATTGATTGTTTGATGGGAAAATAAGTTTGTGCCACAAAGGTATGAAATCTGCCATTGTGCTGGAAATGCAAAAATCTTTGAATTGATAAACTAATGGCATTTTTCGTTCTAGTATGACATGAATACTTGATGTTACCTATTTGGCCATGTGACTTGTGACATATAAATGCATGCTAGAGGAAGTAAATAGTGGTTTATGAGGCATGATTGAAATTTCATTGTAAATGAAATGTCTACATGTGCTTTATGCATGCATTTGGAAAAAGGAAAAGAGAATGTATAAACTTAAATTGTGCATGTTCTGACATATGGACAAAATAGAAACAAGACTTAGGTTGAATGAGGGAAAGAAATTGAAAAGAGAAAGTTCCCAAATATTTTAGTCGGTAGACGTATAGGCTAGGATAGATCTATGTGTGATTCGAAAATGGAAAAAATGAAGTTCGATGATCACATATAGGAATGAGCTTAGTCTTGACAAGCGTCTATTTCCCTTGTGTGGTGTGATCCACTATAAATACCATTTGGTATAAATTATCTATTGTGGAATTGTCCAGAAAATATTGGGTATAAATGTCTTTCTTATGTCAATGAAAAGAGAAAAATGCACTTATTTAATTTCTATGGCCACAAATGAGACCATGTCACTTTGAGATAATTTCACTACATTTGACATATCCATAATCATATCGCATGTAACCTCTTGATTTGAGCTACTTATTATGTGTTTGAGCTCCATGATATATGTGTGTTAAGTGAGTGAATGCTAAAAGAAATCCACTTCCAAAAGATGGTTTTTGGACTTTAAAATGAACTTTTGATAGATGTTGCATGCTCACATTTTCTTGATAAACCGAAGTGGCTCGGGCGATGTCGATGACATTATAAGTGTGTAATTGGGGAGTTGCCTACTGAGAATTGTGTAATTCTCACCCCTATGTGTTTTTGTGTTTCCATGTCGCCTCAGGTTGACCCAAAGAACTACGAGGCTACACTAAAGGAATCAGATCGCATTGGTTTAGTAGTTAGTGTTTTCATTATGTTGTACTTAGTGGTGTGTATATGTTTGTAAACGTAATAGAGAACATGTATGTATTCAAGCTCATAGAAGAGCTTCCTTTCGTACTTACTTATGAAATAAATAAATGTTTTGTTTATTTGTTGTATATATTTAATAGATCCACGAATTAGTTACTACCCGACTCGATCAATCTTGCTATAGATAACTAAGAAAGGTCCGCTAATTAATGAGTAACAACTCTCGAGTACAACATCATGAGTTAATGATGGGGTTGTACTTGGGAGGATGTTACAAACGTCACTCGTACGCCACCAAGTTCAAAGAGCTTATTAAGTTCTCGAGGATGTACAAGGAAACCGAACGAGTATTGGAAGTATATCAAGTACGAGTCGGATCGAAGGCCGAAGTCAATGTTGCGGTGGCTCACTTGGAGATTAGAGACTTCCCTACCCTAGTCAACAAGTGCTGTATCATTGAGGATGGGCATAAGAAGCTAAGCGCGTAAGGGCTGAGAGTTTTTCCAAAAGCTGGTACTACAAGCCCCGAAGTTTAAGCGTCGACCAGGACCACGTTCTGACCACCAAGGACCAAATGATCCAAGAGAAGAGGCACCTCAATGGAACCTACTACCGTTTACCTATGGTGCGGGAAGAACCATGGCAACCGACCCTGCCTAGTGGGACAAAGAGTGTGTTTCAGGTGTGGCAAACCTGGTCACGTGATTTGAGATTGCAACGTGAAGTCCCAGGTTGAATGCTTTACCTAGACCCCAACATCAAGGACTAGTGTTCCGGTCAATGCCAAAGATACCTCCGTTCTCACCCCAAGGTAAGCATGCGCTAGATGGTAGTAACGCGTTTCAGCGAATTTCGAGGGCAAAATTCTTTTTAAGGAGGGGAGTAATGTAACGCCCTTTTTTTTTTTTTGAGTGCAAATGGCCGAAATGCCCTGAGGTCATTTACCCGGAATGCGAGGGAGCCGACCTGGCAGTCCTCGAAGAGGTCAACTTAATGTTTGAAGGGGATTATATCTGTTATGTTTGATATCCGAGGTGAAAAATCTCATTTTCCAAACTTTCGGCTCAAAATGACCAAAATACCCTGTGTTTTACGCGGGTAAAGGTGCCGTTTGAGCCCGTTTCCAGGAAGTTTGGAATGATGTTTATGAGTGGTTTTTGATGTTTAGTCGGGCTAGAAGGACCAAGCAGTTTTAGTGCAAAATTACCATTTTGCCCCTAGAACAGTGTACAGTGAGCCTAATGACGTAATTAACCAAACCTAAGCAATATTAGGCTCTAATCAAAGATTAATTTATTTCAATAATTAATCTAGAGTTAAAATAATTTATTAAGGTTAATTAGAGCCTAAGATTGCTTGGTTAAACCCTAATTACATTTTAATTCAAGATTCCTAGTCATGGAATCTTGAATAGTGTTTTCTCTTCAATTCCTTAAATTAAGGAATTGTGCCCATACCTTCATTTGACTAAAAGATTGATTTTAATTTGTTAATCTAGCAAGATCACTCCATAATCAAGTATTGACAACCTTAATTAACCATTACCTCACCTAAACACTTTCTTACAAACTCCTAATCAAAACCTTAATCAAAGAAACACCTAAACACATCACTAAACCACAATTACATGAACAAATCATCCTCCTCCCTTGGCTAAAAATCTGGTCGAATACATACCCTTGAGGATGTGTCACATGTTGATTTTATTTCACTCCAAAGGCCATACCTCAAGCCATACGTTGACCATACCTAGCCATGCTTTCAACCATGCCTTTGAATGACAAGTTTTTTAAGATATTTTCCTCCTCTTTCTCATGAAGAACCGTCGGCCATCCTCCCCCCAAATCAGCCACAAAGTTTCATTTTTCTATAAATACCAAGCCTTGAAGAACTTGATTACACTTTAGAAGCTTTGCCAAGTTTAGTTTTCTTGCATTTCTCATTTTCTCTCAAAGTTCTCTTCATCTTGCTCTTCTTCTTCCTCCCTCAAAGAAACCTTTCCACCACCACAATCCACCACAAACAACCTTAAACCACCACTCCCTCACCTCAAACCACCTCTCAAACACCAAACCTTTCCATTTCCAAGCTTGCTTTCTCAAGGAAAAATCATCTTCCTTGAGTTCTCTTTGGCCGAGCCTACATTGCCATTCAAGAGAAGATTTTGTCTTCTCATTCCTTCAAGAACACAAGCTTCTTCTCATTTCTTTCAAGACTTCTTTAGGTAGGGGTTTTATTTCAAAGTTTTACTTGTTTTCTTCAAGAAAAGTTCTAGTTTTCTCTTGGTTTTTCAAGCCTTTCTTTCTTTTTCTTTTTGGCCTTGGAGCCTTTTCATGAGTAAACTTTGGCTTGATGATGAGGTTTCAAGATAATGGTCTTGTGATGCCATGTGAGATACCTCTAAAGCTTGAAAAACTTGGTCTTGGACCATATATGCTTTTGGTTTCTTTTCCTTTTCCTTGTTCAAGTTTCGATTTTTCCTTTCCTTTCCCTTGCCAAAGTTTCGGTTTTCTTTTCCTTTCCCTTTAATGATTTCGGTTTCCTCTTCCTTTGTTTGAACAAAGTTTGTTAAAAATGTTAAGTAGATCACTAAAAGTTTTGTTAAGAAAATTAATCATATGTTTTGAAAGAGCTCTAAGCTTACCCTTGACAACCTTAAAGTTGGTCGGCCGTTCTAAGAGTTTACTCTAGATTGAAGCCCATGAGCAATAAAATAAAGAATATGACTTGTTCTTGTATGCTTGTTTAGATAAAGTGTTGAGTTTTGTGTCCATTTTCTTGAGCTTGATGATGAAGTTCAAAACCAAAGGCTTCTTTGAAGACTTGGTGCTAAGAACTCTAAAGCTCACTTTATGTTGTTAAGATACATATTGGGTTAAGGTTATGATGTGCCTCTAAAGTCTTGTAAGAGCTCTAGTTAAAAGAAAATGAGTTGCATTCATGTTTATGTTTATGCCTTGCATAGCATGTTTATTTTGATGCCATCACTAAGCTCTCAAGAATAGCTAAATGAACTT
Source organism: Dalbergia oliveri (assembly GCA_030441495.1). Taxonomy (NCBI): domain Eukaryota; kingdom Viridiplantae; phylum Streptophyta; class Magnoliopsida; order Fabales; family Fabaceae; genus Dalbergia; species Dalbergia oliveri. Next base: position 7,188,152 of record JAMLFY010000018.1, on the reverse strand, counting down.
GCATTATCATGTTTAAATTTCCAGGCTTGCATTTCATGTTTATATTTCAAGTCATCACTTAACCTTTAAAGATAATAATGAGGTTGCATCTCATATTTATTTTACGCTCTCACTTTATTTTATAATGAAGAGTAAAATAAGTGTATATATCATGTTTAAGTTTATGCCATCAGTTAAATATTAGAGCTCAAAGACTTGCCCAAGTATCACAAGTAAAGTTTAGAAAATGGAGGCATCCCAAGGAAGCCATTTCGGCCTTGTAATGATGATGATGGACTTGAGATGAGTTCATCTAATCATAAGTGCCCATAGCCTATGTCTTGGAATTTGTCTAAGCCTAGGTGTATTTAAAGAATGCTATAAAACAAGATTTTGTGTTTTAAAACTATTTTATGAGCTAAATAATTTAGCTACTGACCTCACTTGTGTTTTCATGGTATTGATGAGATAAATTGGTTTCTAAAGAAGTTTTGAGTTCCTAAAATGATTCCAAAAGAAAACTAGTAACCTATATGCTTTTAAATCATGAATCTATGTGATTATATGATGCTTGCCTTTTGGATTCTGCCTTGTGCACTTGGCCATTATATAAATTCTGTTTTATGGTGTTAAAATGTGTAAAATTATGTTTGAGTGAAGCAAGGATTGATTTAGGGAAGTTAGGAAAGAACAAGTAACTAAAAAGGACTTAAAATGAGAATTCTAGAACACTTAGATGCACAAATTGTAAATTCTATTCCAGCATAAATGGACTTAAGAAAGATGGTTTATAATTAGTGGATATGTGTAGGAATCCCTCATAATTGGTTTAGGAGTTGATTATGGAGCCTAGGCAAAGACGGGACTTAGAAAGGGTCAAAGACGTGGATTCTAGGATCCGTAAACGTATGATAATTTTCTACCTAAGTGATGCAATGTTGTTTGGATATATTAGTGAACATAAATCTTAGTGAGAATTGTAAGTAATGATCCCTTAGGTGTTATAAAGAACTATAATGGGTGTTAGGATGACTAGAATACAAGTTTAAGACCCGTGAGGGCCAAAGCATAAGATATCTTAAGATAAGGGGGTGTGAGGTAAGAATGAGATCAAGTGAGTATTGCTTTGATGTATGTGAATGTTTTAAATATCGTGAGTATGAGAATGTATGGATGTATGGCATGTGCTATGATGATGTGGTATGCTATGTTTACAATGCATGAGAATATGAGATATGAATAAAGGATATGTTATATGATGTTCTATGGTTGTATGCTCATGTTGCATCCATACAAGATATGATAAGGAGGAAATGATCCCATTATGACTCCCAAATTAAGGGTTGTACGGGTGATCCAAGAAAGATATATGATTCCCCCTCTTTTTCCCATGTAAATCTAGTGACGACTAGTTAGGTTTGAGCTCATTCCTAGGCGATAGGTGTATTTGGAGTTTTGGTGGCTATGTGAAAATCGGGCGGCATGTTGGGTGGATTTTGGTGGCTACGATGAGGGTGGAAAATGTTAAGAAAGGAACTTGAAGAGTTCAGCTATGATAAAGTAAAAGATGCACATGTATATGTTTCTTGGTTGATCCATTGGTGTTTATGATTAAGTGATATATGTTGAGTACGTGAACTGTCATGCTCAAGCATTGCCATGCATACATAAAATATCTGCTGCATTCATACCATCAAGATGCATGCTAAAAGAAACCCACTTCGAATAATAGGATTTGAGAAATTAAAACTGAACCTATACATGCACACCTTTTTCATAATGAAACCCGAAGTGACTTGGGCGACGACGATGACACTTATGTTAAACTCGGGAGCCCTATTGAGAATCTTGTATAAGTATTCTCATCCCTTTTGTTTTCCCTTCTGTGTCGTCTCCAGATGTGATCTTTCTTGAGGCATGGATGTAGGAATCATGTCATCTAGTCAGAGTAGAGGGCAGAAGCATGAAGACTAGTTTAGCCTTGTTAACATTCTGTTTTGCATTAGTTAAAGTTGTTTGGTGTAATTGATACCCCTAGGTGTCCTTATATTTATAAGGACATCGTTGTTATGTTATGATTATGATATACTACTATAATTTATGTTGTGATTATTCCATGGTTTATTCATGGTTGTTATGATGACGTATATTTGGTTGTTATGTTTTATGTTTAATAGTCGGTATCTATGCGCATGCACGGCTCGCATTTTTAGTCTTAAGTTCAGAAAAGAAAAATTTAGTCGTATTTTATTACTCGTATTTTAAAGAAAAGTAAGTCAAGATCTGAAACAAAGGTGTAACAACTAATAACCGAATGCGACTTAACGTATAAGGTTAAGAGTTAGGGTGTTACAATGAAAATGTTAAATGATAAGTTATGATGATGCCTATGTTTATATGCTCATGTTTGCATTTCTAACTGATATGCTAAGATTAAAGGTGACATAAGACACATGGAAATGATCTTTCAGACTTTAAGAATTAATGGTTATAGGAGGTAATCCAAGGAGGTGATCCTTTAGACTCTAGGAATTAATGGTTATGAAAGGGGATCCAATGCCCTATCCGCACCTTTAGGAGTTAGGAAATAGCTTATTGAGAGGATAAGTGTAGGCTAATGATGATTAGCTAGGTATGAGCTCATAATCTTAGAACTCTGAAGAGAAGAAAGTATTAGGGTGGCCCCTTATAAGAGAAATAGAGATTAAGTCAACCAAAAATGTAAAGAGAAAAGTATGTGCTAAGAAGTTTTTGTTCCTTATGCTATGATAGTCTACTATAATATGTGTGGTATGTTGCAAAAGACATTGACATGCATTCATAATGTGGTATGATGTATTCATGATATTAAGAATCATGCAAAGAGACACGGACCTTGGCTAATGACTTTTTAAACCTTAATAAATGAACCTTGCTATGTCTACTATTTTCATAATGAAACCTGAGGTTCTTGAGGACGATGATGATGACGTATGTTTAGAGGCAAAAGCCCTACTGAGACTCTTGTACAAGTTTCTCATTCCCTTTCTCTTTCTTTCCATCTCGTCTTCAAAGGCCAATAGTGACATTTATGCTTTACATTGATGCACCCACACGGAATGCACTATGACCTGGGCAACTGTTTGCACTACTTCATCGGTCATTATACTATACGTTTGTTCGTGTTTATGGACTATCCATTTGCGCACCCCATCTCTAGCTTTTTAGTTTTCTATAGCCTCCCTTTTCTCCAATGATTTTGCCTTTGAGCGTGCATATTCTTGCACGGAGGAGTTCCCTCATGCTTGCCCTCAACATCAGCCATGTGAGATTTCCCTGTGTATGTGCCCCTGATCGCTGCCTCACCCTTCCATGCCATGATAAGACCCATCTGAGGAGTTACCTTCTCAGCATTCCTCTAATGATTTTATGCTTCCAAGTCCCCATGGAGGTGGGGAGCGGTGCGATGGAGAAGCCACGGTGATGCCGCCTCTAAGGGCAATCCGCACATCCATAAAGGAGCTACCCGTCCACGTTGAGGTGCTCACATTCATCCCATTGGTCGTCTTCGTATGCGTATCGAATCTAGCCCACTTGCTTGGTTACCTTCCTCCTGAGAGCCTTATATATTCTATTTATGCTCTATTTATGTTTCTTTGCCAGATTCCTGTACTAGGCCTGACCTCTGTTGGTGGGCATGATACTATTTTAGTATTTTGACTGTGCGTGATGTGGAATGATTGGTATTTATGATTATATATATATATGAGGTGTTTATGTTCATGATTGTATTGTGATATGTATTTCATGTATACTCGCATAAATATTATTGTTCCTTCTGTATGTGGCAAATGAGGAGTTCTATTTAGTATGCGCAAGCTCATATTTGTTTTCAGGTTCAAAAAAATTTACTCATATTTTCACTAAGTATTTTCAAAGTTTTAAACTTAAGAACTTAAACAAAAAGGTAATATCTAATAATTAACTTACATGCATCCTAGTCGCTTTGGGTTAAATATTAGGGTGCCACATTTTGGTATCATAGTTTAATTCTCATGAAGCCTGAGGATTGTGTTAGCTTCATAACCCTTTAGAAAGCATCAATGTTTAATGTTTTGAGTGATAACAAAATCAATTTCGTGAAAATATTGTGAAGAATACCTAATCAGTTTCTTAAGTTTCTTGAAGCACCAAATAGGACTATTCACATTAGCATACAAGTTACTAAAACGAGACTATTTTCATAATGATATGCACAAACATGATTAATCTCATTTGAAGAGATTTAGAACTCAAAGAAAGTCAAAAATAATCTTGACATGAACGTTTCCATGCTCAACATATGAAAGGAAATTCTCAAGAATAAGAAACTAAGATTTAGATCTTCAAAAAGGATGCCATGACTTTAGAAAGCAAAGTTCAAGTGAAAACTTCAATCCAAATATGAAGAAAAGTGTGGTTATCATATTCAATCATCATGATCGTGATTATTTCATATACAACAAGCTCTGATTGAAGGATGGAAGTTCTGAAGATTGTTAGAAGCTGAAACTTTCAGAAAGTACATTTACCATAAATGGTGCACTTTACAAGAAATGGGAGGAAAATTTTCAAATTCAAATTAAAGTCAAACCCATTCAAGGATTGACATGACATATCTTCTTTGCAACTTGGTCAACCAAGCTTCTAGAAGGAAATGTTAAGAAACCTTGTTTAGAAAGCAAAAAGTAGTTTCTAAAGGTGGACTCATAAACTTCTATTACACAATGGCTTATACAATTACAAAAAGTAACTCTACACGCAGAGCTACTATTCTAGACTTCATTTCCAAGACACAAAAAGAGGATCAACATGTGGCATTGGAAAAAACAATCAAGGGTAACTGTCATAAATGAAGATCGAGTATAAAAGGAGATGGTGTGCTTACAAGAAAAAGACTTTGCTCATTTGTTGTGCTGAAACGCTGAAAATTTTCCTCTCATCTTCTAGAAAACTATTATAGCTTGTAAAAAGTTTCATCTTTGTAAAAATCTTCTTTCTACGTTTTTATTAGAAAACATCTTCTTCCTAGGAAGAATAAATAGAAAGAAGTCACTCAAGTTTTCAGCTTTATGCTGTATTATTGTTAGAAAACTTGAGTACTAGGTAGTTTGGATGATCTAACCTAAACACATCCTTTGTAACCTGATCCAGTAGTGATCACTTTGAGTTAGCTTGAAGAGGCTAGTCAAAGACTACTTGAAGGTAATAGTAGAGTGAGCTACTGGTCATGCTGTGTTAGCTTGAATAGGTTAGTCAAAGACTATTTGGAAGTGATAGTAGAGTGAGCTCCTGGTCACGTGAGATAGTTGAGAAGGCTATAGAAAGATTATCTAACTTCTCAGGTTGGAGAAATAGTTGTTTAGTAGAAGTTAACAGTTGATAAGAATTGGATATAGATAGGTTGGCCAAACTAATATAAAAACTCTTATTAGTATCTCTCCTAAATCTTCTTTATATTTTGTTCTATGCTACCTATTTATTCTTCCTAAAAAAACACATTTAATCTAGTGTTTCTTATATTTTTTAGTTTAGAAAGTTATTTTCTGACACTTACTGATGCTATTTCCATTGCACTTCAAGTTCATATTTGATAGTATTTGTTTAAGCTTTTTAGAATCAAAAGGGAAAAGAAAAGTTAAAGCACGATTCAACCCCCTTTCTCGTGCACCTTTCAACCTATAATTGGCATCAAAGCTCAAACTTTTAAAGGGTTGAGTAATCTAACAATTGTAGAGGACAAAGATCCAAGGAGTAAATGACATTCACATTGCAAAAGGACACTCTATAAACAGGCCACCATTCTTTGATGGTGGAGGTTATGCGTATTGGAGAGACAAGATGGAGTTGTTCATAAAATACACAAGTCTTGACTTGTTGGAAATCATTCAAAAAGGAGATTATGTTCTGATGGAGGAAGTTCCAGGAATTGAAGATGCACCCTCCACTTCTAGAGAAGTCCCCAAAAGTAGGTGGACAGAGCAACATAAGGCAAGAGTTCAGTTGAACTCAAAGGCCAATACCTACTTACGTGTGCACTAAGTAAAACTGAATATGATAAAATCATTACTTGTGACACAGCTATGGAAATTTAGGACAGAACTTCCTCCTGCATGAAGGCACTGATCAAGTTAAGAGACAAAGATCAGTATATTGGTCCATCAATACACAATGTTTAAAATGATGGAGCAAGAAATTATTGATGATATAACCACCATGTTCATGCACATTGTAAACCAACTCAAAGAATTGGGTAAAAGGTACTGAAACTCAGATCGTTAGGAAGATCTTGAGAAGTCTTCCCTCAAATGGCTCCCCAAGGTTACTCCATTATTAAGGCTAAGGATCTTAGACCCTTAGTTTGGATGCTCTCATTGGGTCTTTAAAAAACCATGAGGTTGTGCTCTTGAAGTTCATGGAGAATCTATAAAGAAGAGCAAATCCATGGCTCTAAAGTCTTCACACAAGAAGTAACCTAAAGGGAAAGTAATGAAGGTTGCTAAAACCTCTAATGAGGAAGAAGGATCTAAAGATGAGTTTGAAGAAAGGATGGAGATAAGATCTCTTGTAACATCCCCTGCCGCTTTATGGATCCGATCCCACAAACCAACACGTTTTCAACGTGCTTTGTCCTCACTCACACGCTTCTTGGGAAAACTTCCCAGGAGGTCACCCATCCCAAAATTACCCAAGTCAAGCACGCTTAATTGTGGAGTTCTTTTGTGATAGGCTGAAAAGAAAGATGCATCTTTGTGGCATAGGTAGTACCAATCAATTCATATAAGCCTTCCTTAACTGTATAGTCCCATACCTATAGACTCAGGATCCCTCTCATTCGGGTGTGTAATCGGTTCATTCATGTACCCCTCGCTGGAGGCGGAGCCGCTCCTTGTAGTGCCTCTCGGACAGCGATCACTCCCGCCTCGTCCCGGGCGTTACATGCCCACCAGCTTCCGCTGGTTCGTCCAAACCACCATCCTGGGAGAGGTGAAGGCTCTACCATTTGTAACATCCCTGCTTTATGGATCCGACTTCCCCACAAACCAACACGGGTCTTTCACGTGCTTTGTCCTCACTCACATGCTTCCTGGAAACTTTCCAAGGTCACCCATCCCAAAATTACCAAGTCAAGCACGCTTAATTGTGGAGTTCTTTTGTGATAGGCTACCGAAAAGAAAGATGCATCTTTGTGGCATAGGTAGTACCAATAAATTCATATAAGCCTTCCTTAACTGTATAGTCCCATACCTATACAGTCAGGATCCTCTCATTCGGGTGTGTAATCGGTTCATTCATGTACCCCTCTCTTGGAGGCAGGAGCCACTCCTTTGTGCCTTCTTCAGGCGATTACTCCCGCCTCGTCCCGGGCGTTACATGCCCACCGCTTCCGCTTGGTCGCCGAACCACACCATCCTGGGAGAGGTGCAGGCTCTATACCATTTGTAACATCCTCCGCTTTATGGATTGTCGAACTCCACAAACCAACACGGGTCTTTTCAGCGTGCTTTGTCCTCACTCACACGCTTCCTGGAAAACTTCCAGGAGGTCACCCATCCCAAAATTACCCCAAGTCAAGCATGCTTAACCTGGAGTTCTTTTGTGATAGGCTACCGAAAAGAAAGATGCATCTTTATGGCATAGGTAGAAATGATGAGAGTGATTCAATGTTTTTATTTAAAAAAAAAAAAAGTGAATAGTGTTTTGCGGGCGCAGGCTCGGAAGCCAAAACCCTAGATTAGGACCTAGTGCCGAAATTTTGAAAATATGGGGATGAGGTTAGAAGTACTTAGAAATGAAAATTTCATGCTTAGAATTACTTTTCGGGTAATATTGGACTACCCTACGGTGTTTCACCCGGTGAAATTTCGTGTGCGTTTCTAACACCGAAAGCTAATTTAACCTTTACAAAATGATTAACCTTATCTTTTTACATTACATGAATGGCTAAGATTTAATTTTGAATTTTAAAATTGAATCATAGCCATCCTTTTCATCTTTAAAGATTAGAAACTATCCTAGACTATTACATAACATTATGACATCATCACTTAAGAGATAAACATGAACCAAGGCTTCTTTAAGAAGCCACAACTTCGGCCACTTCAGAAGGGAGAAGAAGAAGATGGTTCCTCCATAGCCAAGAGCTTGAATTGGCTTTCAAATTCCAAAAGCCCTAGCTTAGAGCCATTAAAACACAAACCTTCCTTCACAAAAATTGATCTACACTTCAATCTCTACCAATCCAACCAATTAGAATTTCCAAACCTCATCATATTCACCTCATCCATCACTGATCAGAGGGGGTTTTGAAGGTGTTTTGGGAGTCTTGGAGTGGAGGACTCTCATCTTGAAACAAGCTAGAGACAAAGATAGACTAGCCTTCAAGTGTAGGGTTTTTCATAGTTCTTTCTCTTGAAAATTTTGTAATCTGTTTTGACTGGTTTTATTTCGAAATTTTGATGGTATGTGGTTGATGATATATTGTTATTGATGTGTGAATTTTGGTGGTGGGTTTGGATGGTGTTAAAAAGGGGTTTTCACTAGAGGAAATCTGGACTAGGCTGCTGGAGTTCAGGCTGTCCTGCAAGCAGCAATTATGCATGAATTTTATGATATATTTGTGGGTGTTTTCATAAGCTATAAAAATTATATGTTGAATAAAACACCCTAAACTAACTACATGAATTTTATTGGATGTTAACTTTGAAGTTTACTACTTCAAAAAAATCAAGAACCGAATTGTGATTGGTGCTGCCTAAGTTGTTGAAACTGAAGCAATAAAGTTGCACGATTTTATTATCATAGTAAATGATTGAATGAATCCTTGAAATTTTTACCTGAAGTTAATAACATATTGAGGTATCACTGTGAATTTTATTGTGCACTAATTCAATCATTTGCTAGGGTTAAAAATTCTAAGAATCCGGGTCTGGTCTGTGAATTTGGGGTCCCTGACCACTAAATTTGTACAATTTACTAAAGTAGCTAGAGAATTCTACTTGTCCTGAAATTTTTACAGGTTATTCTAGACATTTGGGAGTGTCAGTGAGAATTTTTGTGGCATATGAATTGGCCATTTGATCTAGAAATAAAATGCTACTATTAGCATAGTGAATCAGCCCAAGTGCTGAAATGGTAGAACTGCACTAAAATGATGATAAAATGACACTTAGCCCAGGCATAAATTATATTCATGCATGATAGTTACTTTAAAGAGTTATTTAAGAGATATAAATGAGACCCTAATGTGATTGAATGCCTCTGAATGATGTATGCCATGCCTTGTAAAAAGAGAAATACATGATACGGTAACATGACAAAAGAGAATCTATAATTCCTAACTGGGCATGTTTTAACCTATGGGGAAACAGAAACAAGGCTTATATGAGTTAAAGAGGGAAGGCAAAAATAAGAACTTCCCTAAGAATGGTATGAGTCGGTAGACGTATCGGCTAGGAATAGAACTGTGTGTGATTCGGAGGTGAAAAAAATGAAGTCCGATGATCACGAATAGGAATGAGCTCATGTCCTGTCTATTGTCCTTTATAAAATTATCCACTAGATGTTGCTCAATGTGAAATCAAGCCTTCCCTATATGAAAGAAAAGAGGTAACAGTATGAAATTAAGTTGGTTATTTATAAGATGATATGTACGATTATTATATTTGCTAATTTTATCAGCATTTTTGTATGAGACCTAATATAATATTACTTACATGAATGACCTTATTAATTAGGCCTATCTATGCTAATGGGATTTCCCTACTGAGAATTTTATAATATTCTCATCCCTATGTGCATGTATGTTGTATTGTGCTCAGATCCACAGATGCCGACCGTGATCTTCTTTCTTGATTCGCGGAGTGGAGGTGGCATTATGACGCAGAGTTGGATTCGCTGTATGTAGTAGCGTATTCCCAAATCCGAGCGTATATTTTCTTCACTCGTTCCTTTAGTAGCTCCGTTTTCACTGAGAGTTTGACCCAGGTTTTCCTTTTGATGGTGTGCCCCTTCACCTGGCACACCCAGCTGTGTTCATACCTCCTGCTGCACCACCTATGCCCCCTCCTGGAGATGGACCTTCTTCATCCTCCTCCTCGGATTCAGACCCATCGGAGGTCCAACGCCAGGTGGAGGTGAGGCCATCATCCCGATGGCCAATGGTTTCGCCTAGGAGGATGCTAGACCTATAGGGACTTTTGACTTGTATGTAGTTGCAGTGTCCTGATGGGATCGTGCCAGGACAGGCTGATTCTATTTGAAGTTATAAGATCCATTTTATGTGTATACGATTTTTGCTGGATCTTAATATGAGTAGGCTAGGCTTTATGTTATCGATAGGTCTTTTGGATAAAAGTCCCTATGTAGCATCGTAGGTGCTCTAACTTATCTAATGGTTGCGCATATGTACAAAATATATGTATATAGTGGAGCTTTGGTGGTTGTTGTACCTTATGTTTTTATTTTATTTTATGTTAATTGTTTATATCTCTCGATTAGCCTATAGTATAATCAAGGAGTAATACTCTCCTAATTACGATGCTACTTCGAGTAGTCCAGAGTGGTTAGGAGGGTGTTACATTATGGTATAGAGGGACTATCCTATCAGCCTTAGGATTGGACTGGCTATGCTTCCGTAGTAATTGTTATGCATTAAGATGCATATATAGATATATACGTGTGTGTATGACTGCGGTTAGAAATGTTGTGGGTTCCTGCCACACTTGGAATGGTATTGAGCCTGATCAACTCAATATTTTGTTTGGTGTGACAGGAATCAATGACTTCAAATCGGCAAACAAGGAGCGGAGCAGGAAACAACGCTGAAACGATGAATACCTTTCGTGAGATGGCGCGGATGAGAGAACAAGCTGTTGCCAACCGAATGATGGAAGGACTGAACCGTAATGAGAATCAAAATCGGCCGATAACCCTGGAGGAAATGAAGGGATGCAGAATATAGAAATTTGCTGAGTTTCGGAAGGCAAACCCCCCGCCTTTGAGGAGCTTTTAACCCATGTAAAGCAGAAGAATGGATCAAGGCGATGGAAAAGATCTTTTCTCGCCATGCAGAGATTCAAAAGTGGCTTTTGCCACCTACATGCTAGAGGGAGATGCGGAATTTTGGTGGGTTGGCACCAGGGATTATTTGAAGCTTCCCAGACTGAAGTTACCTGGGATGTCTTCAAAGAAGCTTTCTACCATACTTCCCTCCCTCTTGAGGAACGCGAGGAGTTAGAGTTCATGGCTCTTAAACAAGGACCTATGAGTGTAGCGGAGTATACTGCTAAATTTGAAGAGCTTTGCAAGTTTTCTACGATTTACCAACGAGACCCAGACGAAGCTTGGAAGTGTATGAAATATGAAGGGGGTTTACGTGAAGACATAGAGGGCTGTAAGCCTCCTGGAGATTCGAGACTATCCTACTTTGGTAAATAAATGCCGACGGGCGGAGGAGTCTAACAAGAAGCTAGCAAGCTTTAAGTATGCACAGAACAATGCAGAAGAGGATTAGCACTCCAAGGCCCCCATTCAAGCCTGTCAATCAGCCTAGGAGAAGATTTCCACCTAACAACAACAGGAACCGAGGAAAACAACTTCAGTCCCAATACGAGAGATGGACGAGAGTGCCCTAAGTGTGGAAAACACCATGGAAACAGGCCTTGCCTGGGCAACACAAATTGTTTGTTTGGCGTGAAAATGGACACAAGATATTCGAGTGCCCCAACAAAAAAAGTCAGCAACCCGCCCCCAAACCACAACAACATGCACGCGTTTTCACTATAAGTGCCAAGGAAGCTTCTCAATCTGCCGATTCTATCCGGGTAAGTGTGAAATAAATGGTAATATCCTAGGTATACCTGTATGATTCGGGTGCCACTCATTCTTTCATCTCCCATGATTATGTACAAAAGTTACAATTATCTGTTCTGAATTGCCTTATGATCTTCTTGTATCTACTCCTACCTCCTGGTCCTATTAGAACTTGTTATGCATGCATGAATCTTCCTCTTCAGATAGGTACTAGGAGATTTATTGCTAACCTGGTTTGTCTTCCCTTGTTCTTAGATGTAATCTTAGGTATGGATTGGCTAGTACCCAATGATGTTCTTTTACATTGCCCAAATAGAGTTGCTATGTTTCTTTCTACCTCACTTTCTACCCCGTGATCCCTTTTCTTTTTACTTAGACCTAGTGACACCTAACTCTAGTAAGGTGGACCGTCAGGAATATGTTCTCCTCTCAGCTAGTGAAACTGAAGGTGATCATGAGTTGAGTGGAATCCCAATGGTGAGAGAATATCCAGATGTCTTTCCAGAGGATATCCAGAATTTCCTCCTGAAAGAGAAATTGAATTCTCCATTGAATTGATTCTGGAAGAGGTCCTATTTCAATTTCCCCTTATAGGATGTCCCCTTTGGAATTGAAGGAATTAAAGTCACAGATTGAAGAGTTGTTGGGAAAGCATTTCATTAGACCAAGTGCCTCTCCATGGGGAGCCCCGTCTCTTGGTAAAGAAAAAGGATGGAGGTATGAGACTTTGTGTGGATTATAGGCAGTTGAATAAGGTGACAATCAAGAACAAATACCCTTTGCCAAGGATCGACGACCTCATGGATCAATTGAGAGGCAACCGTATTCTCAAAGATCGATCTTAGATCAGGTTACCATCAGATTCGAGTTCGGGATAAGGACATTCCCAAAACTGCTTTTAGGACTCGATATGGACATTATGAGTATAGGGTGATGTCGTTTGGATTAACCAATGCTCGCTGTATTTATGGACTATATGAACCGAATCTTTCGCCCTTACTTGGATAAATTTGTGGTTGTCTTTATAGACGACATACTTATCTATTCAAGGACTGAGGAAGAGCATGCGGAGCATCTTAGGATTGTGTTACAAATCCTAAGAGAAAGGAAATTGTATGCCAAGTTGTCAAAGTGTGAATTCTGGATGGAAGAAGTTAAGTTCTTAGGTCATATAGTGTCACAAGGGGGAATCTCGTAGATCCCAGGTAAGGTGGAATGAGGACTTCATTGAGATCGACCAACAACAGTGACTGAGATTGAAGTTTCTCCTGTTAGCAGGATACTATAGACGTTTTATTATGGGCTTCTCTCAGATAGCCCTACCTTTGACTAAGTTGACCGAAAGAACACCCCTTTCAAGTGGACACGGAATGTGAAAATAGTTTCCAAGAGTTGAAGCAAAGGTTGACCATGGCCCCAGGATTAGTATTACCCATCCTCATGAACCCTTCGAGGTCTATTGTGATGCTTCCAAGGTTTGGGATGTGTGTTAATGGAACGAAACGTAGTCGCTTACGCTTTTAGAGCTTAAACCCATGAAGTAAGCTATCCAACACATGATCTAGAACTTCAGCTGTGGTCTTTGCTCTAAAGATCTGGCGACACCATCTATATGGTGTGCAATTCAATGTTTTTTCTGACCACAAAAGTTTAAAATATCTTTTTGACCAGAAAGAATTAAATATGAGACAAAGGAGATGGATGGAGTTCCTTAAGGATTATGAGTTCAGTTTGAATTACCACCGGGTAAGGCGAATGTTGTTGCTGACGCCCTTAGGAGAAAAACCTTAAGTGTAGCATGTTTGATGATTAAAGAGACGGAATTGGTGGAAAGCTTTAAAAAGCTTAGTTTGGATATGTCTGTGACCCTCAGGGTGTTATGTTAGGACAAATAAAGGTAACAAGTGAGTTTAAGGAGCGAATTTTGGCTGCACAACATGAAGATTTAGGATTTCAGGAGATTTGAAGTCTGTCCAAGCAAAGAGGTTACTAGGATTTACTCAAGACCAGCAAGGTATATGGAGGTACAAGGGTAGGGTGTGTGTACCTGCAAGTGGTAATCTCAGATGAAATTTTAAAGGAGGCTCATAGGGCGAATTCACCATACACCCTGGGATTAGTAAAATGTATGCAGACCTCAAGAAGATGTTTTGGTGGTCGGGATGAAGAGAGACATAGTAGAGTTTATTAGAAAGTGCCTAACTTGTCAGAGGATTAAAATAGAACATCAAAAGCCAGCTGGGACCTTACAACCCTTAGAAATCCCGGAATGGAAATGGGAAAGTATCTCCATGGATTTCGTAATGGGTTTGCCAAGGACGTCATCGGGTTGTGATGCTATATGGGTGATAGTGGATAGATTAACCAAATCTGCTCACTTTTTACCCATTAAAGCTAGTTATCCCTTAGATAAATTAGCTTCCTTGTACATCCAAGAAATCGTGAGATTACATGGTATTCCTTCTTCAATAGTTTCTGATAGGACCGAGATTTACTTCAAGATTTTGGGGAGCTTTCCAAAAGGCTTTTGGAACCAAACTTTGTTTAAGTACGGCCTATCATCCTCAAATGACGGACAAAAAGAACGTACCATACAAACCCTAGAAGATATGCTAAGGGCATGTGTGATCGAGCAGAAGGAAGTTGGGATAAGTTGCTTCCATTGGTGGAATTTGCTTACAATAATAGCCATCACGCTAGTATTGGCATGGCCCCGTATGAAGCTTTATATGGACGAAAATGTCAATCTCCGTTATGTTGGTATGACTCGAGGAGGCAGGGTTGTTAGGACCCGATTGGTGAACCAGACGACAGAGCAAATTCAGAAAATTAGAAGTAAAATCTTGTCAGAGAGTCGTCAAAAGAGCTACGCCGATATTCGGAGGAAACCTTTAGAGTTTCAGGAGGAGAACATGTATTCCTAAAGGTTACTACTACGGGATAGGGAGAGCACTAAGAGTTAAGAAGCTGTCACCCATTCATTGGGCCTTTTCAAATTCTTAAACGAATTGGGCAGCTGCCTACCAAATAGCTTTACCCCCACATCTATCTAACCTTCACAATGTCTTTCATGTCTCCCAACTTAGAGGTTATCATCCGGACCCAAACCATGTTATAGAACTTGAGTCCATACAGTTAAAGGATGACTTGACATTTCAAGCCCCTCCTATTCAGATCGTTGATAGAGAAGTCAAGCTACTTAGAACGAAGCCTGTGCATCTAGTAAAAGTGGCTTGGGGTGGACCAGGAAATGAAGAATACACATGGGAATTAGAGGCAAATATGAGGAAAGATCATCCAAACCTTCCAGGTATGAAATTTTGAGGGCAAAATTTTTTTTTAGGTGGGTGGAAATGTAACATCCAAGATATATATATACATATAATAAAATAAATAAATAAATAAAATTTAAATTAAGCTTTATTAGTTGGAATTTTCAAAATCCAATAACGTAGAAATGATGAGAGTGATTCAATGTTTTTATAAAAAAAAAAAAACGTGAATAGTGTTTTGCGGGCCCAGGCTCGCGAAAGCCAAAACCCTAGATTAGGGACCTGAGGTGCCCGAAATTTTGAAAATATGGGGATGAGGTTAGAAGTACTTAGAAATGAAAATTTCATGCTTAGAATTACTTTTCGGGTAATATTGGACTACCCGGATTGTATTTCACCCGTTCGTGAAATTTCTGTGCGATTTCTAACACAAAGCTAATTTAACCTTTACAAAATGATTAACCTTATCTTTTTACATTACATGAATGGCTAAGATTCAATTTTGAATTTTAAAATTGAATCATAGCCATCCTTTTCATCTTTAAAGATTAGAAACTATCCTAGACTATTACATAACATTATGACATCATCACTTAAGAGATAAACATGAACCAAGGCTTCTTTAAGAAGCCACAACTTCGGCCACTTCAGAAGGGAGAAGAAGAAGCTGGTTCCTCCATAGCCAAGAGCTTGAATTGGCTTTCAAATTCCAAAAGCCCTAGCTTAGAGCCATTAAAACACAAACCTTCCTTCACTAAAATTGATCTACACTTCAATCTCTACCAATCCAACCGATTAGAATTTCCAAACCTCATCATATTCACCTCATCCATCACTGATCAGAGGGAGTTTTGAAGGTGTTTTGGGAGTCTTGGAGTGGAGGACTCTCATCTTGAAACAAGCTAGAGACAAAGATAGACTAGCCTTCAAGTGTAGGGTTTTTCATAGTTCTTTCTCTTGAAAATTTTGCTAATCTGTTTTGACTGGTTTTATTTCGAAATTTTGATGGTATGTGGTTGATGATATATTGTTATTGATGTGTGAATTTTGGTGGTGGGTTTGGATGGTGTTAAAAGGGGTTTTCACTAGAGGAAATCTGGACTAGGCTGCTGGAGTTCAGGCTGTCCTTCAAGCAGCAATTATGCACGAATTTTCTGATATATTTGTGGGTGTTTTCATAAGCTATAAAAATTATATGTTGAATAAAACACCTTAAACTAACTACATGAATTTTATTGGGTGTTAACTTTGAAGTTTACTACTTCAAAAAAATCAAGAACCGAATTGTGACTGGTGCTGCCTAAGTTGTTGAAACTGAAGCAATAAAGTTGCACGATTTTATTATCATAGTAAATGATTGAATGAATCCTTGAAATTTTTACCTGAAGTTAATAACATATTGAGGTAACACTGTGAATTTTATTGTGCACTAATTCAATCATTTGCTAGGGTTAAAAATTCTAAGAATCCGGGTCTGGTCTGTGAATTTGGGTCCCTGACCACTAAATTTGTGCAATTTACTAAAGTAGCTAGAGAATTCTACTTGTCCTGAAATTTTTACAGGTTATTCTAGACATTTGGGAGTGTCAGTGAGAATTTTTGTGGCATATGAATTGGCCATTTGATATAGAAATAAAATGCTACTATTAGCATAGTGAATCAGCCCAAGTGCTGAAATGGTAGAACTGCACTAAAATGATGATAAAATGACACTTAGCCCAGGCATAAATTATATTCATGCATGATAGTTACTTTAAAGAGTTATTTAAGAGATATAAATGAGACCCTAATGTGATTGAATGCCTCTGAATGATGTATGCCATGCCTTGTAAAAAGAGAAATACATGATACGGTAACATGACAAAAGAGAATCTATAACTCCTAACTGGGCATGTTTTAACCTATGGGAAACAGAAACAAGGCTTATATGAGTTAAAGAGGGAAGGCAAAAATAAGAACTTCCCTAAGAATGGTATGAGTCGGTAGACGTATCGGCTAGGAATAGAACTGTGTGTGATTCGGAGGTGAAAAAAATGAAGTCCGATGATCACGAATAGGAATGAGCTCATGTCCTAGGTCTATTGTCCTTTATAAAATTATCCATTAAGATGTTGCTAAATGTGAAATCAAGCCTTCCCTATATGAAAGAAAAGAGGTAACAGTATGAAATTAAGTTGGTTATTTATAAGATGATATGTACGATTATTATATTTGCTAATTTTATCAGCATTTTGTATGAGACCTAATATAATATTACTTACATGAATGACCTTATTAATTAGGCCTATCTATGCTAATGGGATTTCCCTACTGAGAATTTTATAATATTCTCATCCCTATGTGCATGTATGTTGTATTGTGCTCAGATCCCATGCCGACCGTGATCTTCTTTCTTGATTCGCCGAGTGGAGGTGGCATTATGACGAGAGTTGGATTCGCTGATGTAGTAGCGTATTCCCAAATCCGAGCGTATATTTTCTTCACTCGTTCCTTTAGTAGCTCCGTTTTCACTCAGAGTTCGACCCAGGTTTTCCTTTTGATGGTGTGCCCCTTCACCTGGCACACCCAGCTGTGTTCATACCTCCTGCTGCACCACCTATGCCCCTCCTGAGATGGACCTTCTTCATCCTCCTCCTCGGATTCAGAAGGCATCGGAGGGTCCGACGCCCAGGTGGAGGTGAGGCCATCATCCCGATGGCCAATCGTTTCTAGGAGGATGCTAGACCTATAGGGACTTTTGACTTGTATGTAGTTGCAGTGTACTGATGGGACCGTGCCAGCCTCCAGGCTGATTCTATTGGAAGTTATAAGATCCATTTTATGTGTATACGATTTTTGCTGGATCTTAATATGAGTAGGCTAGGCTTTATGTTATCGATAGGTCTTTTGGATAAAAGTCCCTATGTAGCATCGTAGGTGCTCTAACTTATCTATTGGTTGCGCATATGTACAAAATATATGTATATAGTGGAGCTTTGGTGGTTGTTGTACCTTATGTTTTTATTTTATTTTATGTTAATTGTTTATATCTCTGATTAGCCTATAGTATAATCAAGGAGTAATACTCTCCTAATTACGATGCTACTGTCGAGTAGTCCAGAGTGGTTAGGAGGGTGTTACATACTGCTTGTGAGATGGATGTCTAAAGCTTGGAGAAGCAAAATAAAGAGAAGAAGAGACATCAACTTTAGAAAGGACAAAAAGGGCAAGGGAAAGATGGACAACATTACCTACTATAATTGTAGAAAAGGCACTTCAAGCTGATTGTCCCAAGCTCAAGGGTCCACAGAAGTTCTTATCAAAGAAGAAAGAAATGCTGGTCACTTAGAGTGATTCAAAGGAAGAAAAGGAAGGATCAAAAAGCTAGGATAAGCTTGAAGATGTAGCAAGCCTATGCAGCTCGAGGGTGTAGCAAACCTATACTTCATCGCGGCTACTTTCTGAAGAAGAACCTAAGGCAAAGACATCCTCTGAAATACCGTTCTTATGATGAATTGCTTGCTTTATATGATGAATTGCTGGAAAATTCTCAAATTTTTTCCTCTCACTATCTCAACCTTAAAAGAACCATTAGAAAGTAGTTCTAGAACTTGAAAAAGCAAAATTAGATGCTGAGAATTTGAGGCTTGAGAAGGAAGAAATAAAAGGAGAAAAGAAGTTTTTAAATGTTATACTTAAAGCCTTGGAAGTTGAAGTCATTGAAAAAGATCAAAAGGCTCAAGTAATTTCTGAACTTAGAGGACTTCAAAACTTCTCAAATCTAATTGGAAAAGATAGTCAATGGCTCCAAGAATCTTGAGTTAATACTTGGTGGTCAAAGGCCATACTTTCAGAAAAATGGGTTGGGATATGAGAATGAGATGGATGAGAAAGGAAAAGCAATCTCATAAAAAAAAAAAGTAAAGAATAGAGTCTCTTATATTTTCTGCCACATGAAGGGACAACCACCTAACAAATGTTTTATGAGAAAGTGTAACGTCCAATTTTTTCCTATAGTGCAAAATGACCAAAATGCCCTGAAGGGGTTAGTTTAATGTTTGAAGAGGATTAAATGTGTTATGAATGATCATAGAGTTAGAAATCTCAAGTTTGGTTTTTTTCGCATGGAAAATTACCAAAGTACCCTTGAGGTGATTTAACAGGATTAAGTGACGACTGAACCCAGCCATCTCGAGAGCACAAAATGATAATTATAAGCATTGCATGATATCTAGAAAGTCCTAGGTCCAGGGAGTTCTTATGTGAATTTACGTTTTGCCCTAATGCTAAATGAGCTTACTTAAGGTTAATGAAATATATGCAATATTAGGCTCTAATTAAAGATAAATTAACTTTAATTATTAATCTTAGTCCAAATAATTATTTGAGGTTAATTAGGGCCTAAGATTGCTTAAGAAAATTTAAATCTCATTCTTAATCAAAGAGCTCATAAGACTTTATGTCATGTCATGGGCAAGTAGTGTTTTCTTTCTCCATTCCCTAAATTTAGGAAATGTGTTGGAGTTTGAATTTCAAACTAATTGAGGTTAATTCAAACTAAGAGTGTAAGACTACTCTTAATCATGTCTTGAAAAGTCTTAAACACATGGTTACAACTCCTAACCCTTAATTACCAATCCCTAACCCTTTGCCTAATTAAATTTATCTCTAATTCATGTTCTAACACACATGAAAAGTTGAAAATTCTCCCTCCGCAAAGGGAGCCAAAGGCCACGCCCCATCCCCCAAATTTCACCCTCATATTTTAATTCTTTTACACATAAACATTCACAAACACTTTCATTTTAACAATTCACTTTTTTGGCCAAGGTTTTTGTGTTAAAAAAAAAAAGTCTTGCATCCTTTCAACTCAAGGTTTCTCTTCTGCCTCCTCCACCTTCAAGAACCTCCATCCTCAACCTCTCTCAACCTCAAACCACCATGTAACACCCTAATATTTAACTCAACATGCCTAGGACGTATTTAAATTAATTATTAGTTATTACTCTTTTGTTCCAGTTCTTTAATTTAAACTCTTGAAAATACTTTAATGAAATTATGGGTAAATTTTTTTTGAAACTTTGAAAACAAAATGTGAGCCACGCATATCAACTTCGTACATTTCACATACATAATGAAAGCATAAATTAAAATCATACATCAAATACATTACAATAATATAAATACCACAAATCCATAATTATACATATTAAGATCAAATTATTCCTCGTTGTGCAATTGAACATACAAATACCAAAGTAAAAAGCACACAAATGAAATCAAACTATCTCAACTCTCTCCTCTCACTAAGCATGTCTAGAATGGGTAGACTCGTCACGTGGGCTAGACGTCCGCTTAGGTGAACATGGGTGCCTGGATGAGAGCGAGTGGCATCTCTATGAATGGGTGTGTAACAGTCTCATTTTCACTATCGTTACCCCCATATGCATCAGAGAAGCGTTGGAAGAGTACTAAGATGGTGATCTCTCCAAGGTCCGAAGCCGGTAGAATGGGGTAGTGATCAGGGTATGTACTCAGGAAGTTTCAATAGCAGACACCAGGACAAGGAAGAGGATACCATGGAGTTCGTGAGTGCGCGCTCGAAGGCGAAATCATCCATGAAAGGAGTAGTAGAGAATTGAACACTATCAACAAGATACACAAACGGACGAACCATAAAAACATAAATATGAATAGCACAATGGCCCATAAAGTAATATGACCATTTCAGGATCGAAATACATGTCCCAAGCGAGTTCATCAACATAGATCACGAACGTTGCCATCTACCTCTGAAGACGAGATGTAAAGAAAAGAAAAGGGAATGAGAAACTTATAAAAGAATCGCAGTAGGGCTTTCACCTCCTAATGCATTGTGTCATCATCATCGTCCTCAGAAAACTTTAAGTTTCATTATGAAAATATGAGTATGCATAATGTTCATTTATTAATTTCCAAATACCTTTAGCCGAGGTCCATGTCTTTTAGCATGAATCTTAACGTCATGAATGCAACGTACTATATCATGAATGCATGTCGATACCATATGCAAGATATAATAGGATACACATTAAATACATAACAAATGCAATTTATTCCAACATAATTCATTCTTTTTAGGTGACTTAAACTTCTTATTCTCTTTTCCTTGGGGCCACCCTAATACTTTCCCTTTTGAGAGTTCTAGGTTATGAGCTCATACCTAACTAGTCGTCACTAGTTTACACTTATCCTCTTGATAAGCTAAATTCCCGACTTCCAGAGTGCGGGTTAGGGGGCATAGGAACACCTTTCATAACCATTAATTCCTGGAGTCTAAAGGGTCCTTTCTAGATCACCTTTCATAACTTTTAATTCAGGAAGTCTACAGGATCATTTCCATGTGTCTTATGTCACCTTTATTTTAGCATGTTCATTAAAGTACAAAACTGAACATTATAACATTATAACTTATGAATTCACATTTCATGCTCATAGAACACCTCAACTATGCATCTCTAAAATCTCAATCATAATTGCAACTCAGCATAACATGATTTGCATAGGCATGCTATTATCAACATCTTATTGAAAGGTAAACATGGTCCTATCCATATGCCGAAATCAAGGATCGGGCTCAGCTAATGTACATGCTATGCTTTATCAAGATATACATAATGCACCAAAGATCATCACAAACACAATTGCAAATAGCATTCTGTAGAGTTTATAAAAGCACATCAGAATCTTTTATTTTAATTTCTAAGAGCTTGGAAAATTGTGTCATAATTCATTTCTAGTTACTAGATTTTCTTAAAATTATCTCAAGGCATTAAAAACACATGAAGCCTTAACATAAAGTAAAACTCAACTCTAGGCCTATTATCATTATAAGGCCAAAATTATATGTTAGAAATATGTCCATGGTTAAAATTTTCATTTAAGATAAAAGGAGCAAGTCTTGAGCTTTAGAGATTAGGTGATAACTAGAATAATAAACATGCTATGCAAATCTCATTTTTAATCTTGGTCATTATAAGGTGATAACTTGTGACTATCAATGTGATATGCAAGGCCTGAAATATAAACATGATATGCAACTCCATTGTCTTATCTTTAAAAAGTAAAGTGATGACTTGAAATATACACATGATTATGCAAAGCTTGGAAATTAAATATGATATGCAAATCCATTTTCTTATCTTTAAGAATTTAGGTGATGACTTGAAATATAAACATGATTATACAAAGGTTGGAAATTAAACATGATATCCAAGTCCATTTACTTATCTTTAAGAACTTAGGTGATGACTTGAAATATAAACATGGTTATGCAAAGCTTGAAAATTAAACATGATATGCAAGTTCATTTACTTATCTTTAAGAATTTAGGTGATGACTTGGAATATAAACATGATTATGCAAAGCTTGGAAATTAAACATGATATGCAAGGCTTAAAACATAAACATGGATGTAAGTTCATTTCTATATCTTGTTTAGCTCAAAGCTCAAGACCTTTAAAGAATAAAACCCTTTGACTTCAATTATTCTTAGCACAAAGAAAGTGAGCTTTAGAGTTCTTAATACCATGGTTCCAAGAACCTTATTTCATAAACTCATCATCAAGCTTAAAAAGAATCGATTTTGAAGGAAACTAACAATTTTTCCATTAATCTTTTGACAACAAAAATTAAACCTTGAGCTTTAGAGGTCCATTATATGATGGATTCACAACCACCACCATGATTCTTCATCATCAAGCTATGGTCATTATCAAGTCATAGAAATCAAAATTTTGAAGCAAAGAAACAAGAGAAAGAACATGAAATAAACTCCCTACTAAGTTATTTCTTATTTACAAGAGATTAAGTTTGATCTTTTATGAAGTAAGAAGAAGAAAATCTGATGCTAATGATGATGATGGATTCATCCAAGTCTAGTTAGAATGGAGGAAGAATTTTTCTTGTGTTTTTGTGCTTGACAATGGAAAGGTTATGTGTTTAGGAGTTGATTTATGGTTGGAATGTGTATGCTTGAGGTTTAGAGTTTGATTAGAGGTTGAGAATAAAGTCTCTTGAATATGAATGAGGAAGAAGAAGAAAGCTTGAAATCTTGAGAGAATTAGAGAATTAGAGAACTCTGAGCAAACTTTGAGTAAGGAAACTATCAAGTAAGCAAGTGCTAAGGCTAAGAGTGTTTGTGTGTGCATTTTGGCAATGGAAGAGCATCTATTTATAGCCATTTGAGGGCTGTATGGCTGCTGCAAACAAGGCTGGAAAATGGAGGTTTGTTTCAATTTTTAATAAAAGGAAACTTTAAAAAAGAATGCTTTTATGGTTGTAATAATTTTGTTCATGTATAATGGATGAAAACACTAGAATATGGTGCTAATGGGAGACATTGTGGCTGATTACCTCATGGTGGAAATGGGTGGGTTTTCTTTTGATTAAACATAACCATAAATAATGGAAAAGAAAGCTAAAGAAATGGTGATAAGGTTAGATATGTTTTTTTGTTGGAAAAACCATTAAAATATGGTGTAATGGGAGCATAAGTGGCGCTGGTTTCTGATTCCCTAGTGATCAGATTTCATATCATTTGTAAGTGGTAAATCATGTATTAGATGTCTAGTTACTTGGATAAAAGATTTGGAATTGGTAGATTAATGAAAAGTGGTAAAAGGTTAAGTGTTTAGGACAATTCAAGACAAGATAAAAAGAATAATCATACACTAGCAAATGAAGTAATTTCAAATGATTTAAAATCAATTTGTAACATAAGTTCTAAACTTAGGATAAGAAAATATAATTGTACTAGATTTTACTTAAATCGAAATCTTGACTTAAGCTTAAAATAGTTAATTTTATGAGTTCTTGTGATTAAGGAAAATTTAATTTTACCTTAAGCAATCCTAGGCTCTAATTACCTCAAGTAATTATTTTTAACCTTAAGTAATTAATTTTTAATAGAGGTTAATGAATGAAATCAATTCGAAAAGGATTAGAGCCTAATATCGCCTTATTTACTTAAGTAAACTAATTTAAGTATTAACTAGGGGTAAAAAGGTAATTTCACACAAAACTCTTCAATTACCTGAACTTTCCAAATATTACTTAGTACAACCATTTTAGTTTTTAGGATAATAGGTTCAAACATTGCTCAATCTCGGGTTAAATTATTGTAGGGGTAAATTTGTAATTTCACATAAAAACTCCCTGTAATTCCTGGACATTCTTAAATTGTACTTGAAATAGTCATTTTGAACCTTTGGGTGAAAACCAAATTCAAATATTACATAATTTCATGTAAAATTACTGGGGTAAAACAATAATTTTATGTATGGTAAAAATTGAGAAATTGAGATTTTTATCTTCAAGGCACATATAATCCCCATCAAGTATTAAACTAACCCTTCAAAGATAATCTAGATTGGTTATCTTTGATTTTCTTGGTAAAAATGACCTAGAGGTATTTTGGTCATTTTAAACATACAAAAAATCGGGTTTGCGACTTTTGCACGAATCGCTATTCAAGATTCTCATAATGTTTCTCTAACGTTATATTCCTTTATTAAGGATTATTTGGCCTTGATTACGTGCAAAAATTACCTAGGGGCATTTTGGTAATTTTACATTCAGGAGATATCGGGGCGTTACATTTCTCCCTCCTTAAAAAGAATTTCATCCTCGAAATTCATTACCTGTGAACAGCAGTGGTACAGAGTTTTCATTTTTTATTCCAATTCCCATGTAACATCTTCCACTCTATCATTTCCCATGCCACCTTGACCAAAGGTATGGCTTTGTTTCTCAATTGCTTTACTCTCCTGTCCATGGTCCTTGTAGGTAGTAAGTTGAAAGTCAAGTCCTCCCTTAATTGTACCTGTTTTGGCTTTAGCACATGACTATGGTCGATTTATTTTCTTAATTGAAAAACATGGAAGACATCGTGTAGGTTGGACAAATTAGGCGGTAAGGCTATTTGGTTGGCTCCTGACTCTACTTTTTAAGGATTTCGAAGGGAACAAGAAATCTAAGCTCAACTTTTTAACTCTCATCGTTCGCCTTATGCATCTTGTGGGGGTGATTTATAGGAAAACGGGTTCTCTCTTGGAATTCCAATGGCTTTCAGCCTACAGCATAGCTCTTCTGTCTACTTTAGAAGTGAGAATCCTACCCTAATCCTTTTCATTTGTTCTGTTGTTTCCCTTACGATTTCAGGTCCTAACAAGCTTTGTTCTCTGGGTTCATACCAACAAAAGGGTGATTGACACTTATGTTTCCAGGGCTTCATATGGTGCCATACCAATGCTTGCATGATAAATGTTGTTATATGCAAACTCGATAATGGCAAGTACTTATTGAGCTCCCTCTTTGGTCCAACACACATGCCCTTAACATATCCTCCAGGGTCCTGATGGTCCTCCAACTGCCATCCATTTGATGGTGGTATGTCGTGCTTAAGCACATTTGAACCAAACGCCTTCTGAAAGGCTCCCCAAAATGTGATGTAAACCTTAATCACGATCAGAGATTATCGTCATCGGCACTCCGTACAACCTTACAATTTCTTGGATATAGCTAAGCCAACTTATCCAATAAATAAGTTACCTTAATAGGCAAAAAGTGAGTCGACTTCGTTAGTCGTCCACGATTACCATATGGCGTCATGGCCAGCTTGGGTCTTAGGTAGACTTATCACAAAATCCATCGAGATACTTTCCCATTTCCATCAGGAATAGACAAGGGTTGCAACATCCAGAAGGTTTTTGGTGCTCAATCTTCACCTTCTAACAAACTAAGCACTTACTCACCTATGTGGCCACATCCTTCTTCAACCTAGGCCACCAAAACATCTTTTTTAGATCCTGATACATCTTGGTAGTACTAGGACGAATGGGTAAATGGCTCTTGTGAGCCTCCTCCAAGATCTCCTTTCGTAGGTCACCACTTCCTGGTACACAAATCTGGCCTTCGAACTTCCATAGCTTATCTACTCCTAGGGTAAAACCCTTTAACTTCCTTTCCTCAAGCCTCCAGGGTCTCCTTAAATTCTTTGTCCTCCTATTGGGCTCGAGCGACCTTTCCTTGAAGTCACTCGTTATCCTAGATGGCACATCTTCATGCTCTTAGTGGTCAAAGACATCCCTAAGTTCAGGTCTCTAAACTTCTCAATTAGTTCGACTTCCTTTACCATCATATGAGATAAGTATAGTGACTTTCGACTCAAAGCGTTAGCTACTAAATTGGCCTTGCCCAGAATGATAGTTCAGCCCAAAATCATAATCCTTCAAAATTTCCATCCATCTTCTCTACCTCATGTTTAGCTCCTTTGACAAAGAGATACCTGAGACTCTTGTGATTAGAGAACACCTCGAACTTTACTCTCTATAGATGGTGTCACCACACCTTTAAGGCAAACACCACGCGTTAACTGAGATCATGCGTGGGGTAGTTGCCCGATGAGGCTTGAGTTGTTTGGATGCATAGGCCACCAATTGCCTATTTTGCATCAACATATATTCTAATCCTTTTCCTGATGCATCACAATACACCTCAAACGGTGCATGGGGTCAGCAAAACTAAATCTGGGGTTGTAGTTAACTTTACCTTCAGCTCTTGAAAACTCTTCTCATATTCTGGGGTCTAGACAAAAGGGGCATTTTTCCTAGTGAGCTTGGTTAAGGGCAACAATATCTGGGAAAATCCTTTAATAAACCTACGGTAATAACCAACTAATCCCAAAATGCTCCTTTTCTCCATTCCTGGTAGGTCTCTTCCAATTCATCATGGCCTCTATCTTACTAGGATCCACAATACCTTCTTCGACACCACATGTCATAAGAATTTCACTTCCTCCAGCCAAAATTCACACTTAGATAACTTAGCATATAAATTTTTCTCCTTAGGATCTCTAAAACCAACTTCAAGTGACATTCATGCTCCTCATGGGTCTTCAAATAGATGAGTATATCATCTATGAAAACCACCACAAACTAGTCTAAATAGGGTCTAAAAATCCTATTCATATAGTCCATGAACACAGCAAGAGCATTTGTAAATTCCAAATTACATCAATATAAGCTCAAAGTGGCCATCCGTGTCCTAAAAATAGTCTTAGGTATGTCCTCATCCCTCAACCTAATCTGATGATATCCTGACCTCAAATCAATCTTAGAAAACACCAGGCTCCTCTCAGCTGATCCAATAAGTCGTCAATCCTAGGTAGGGGGTACTTATTCTTCACTGTCACTCGATTCAGAATTGCCTATAATCTATGCATAATCTCATGCTCCCATCCTTCTTTCACAAACAACATCGGGGCTCCCATGGTGAAGCACTCGGTCTCACAAACTTTTTCTCCAATAACTCCTCTATCTGTGCCTTTAACTCATTCAATTCCATGAGTGATATCCTATAGGGTGCTATGGATATTGGCTCTCCTTGGACCAACTCTATGTAGAACTTATCTCTTCACCAGGGGAACTCAGGTATATCATCCAGAAATACCTCAGGATAGTCTCTACTCCAGGCACCTTTTCGATGTCTTGCTCAAAGTTTACTTCACTAGCGGCTAGGAGAACATATCCCTACTTTCTCCCTATAACAATTGACTTCTCCAGCACTAGATAAAGGCTTAAAGGTTTGTTAGACATAACAGAGATAGGAAGAAAGATAACGTCTTGGTATAGCAATTTAACATTATCCAGTTGGTGTGAAGCCAATCCATGCCGAGAATTATATCTATACCATGCATAGGCAGATAGACTAAATCCAGAATAAAAGGTCTATTTTCAATAGTGAAATAACAGTTTAAACAACACCTACAAGTCATAACAGGTTTTCCGGGGTAAAAAGGAGATTGAAAGGAAGTAGACACATATAGTTGTAAAGACTTGACACTAGTATGTGATATGAATAAATGGGTTGCGCTCAAATCAACAGGAAGTTAAGATACTACCGTTTATTTCACACTTACCTTCTATGAGGCTTCTGGACTTTGCCAAATCTTCGCATTAACGGTGAAAACCCTTCCTTGGTGTTGTGGTCGAGGATGAGGGCCGTGGTTCCTCTCTGACTCTCTAGAGTAGTATCCGGCTTTTCGCACTTGAAACGATTCCAGGCCTAGCAAAGGGGTCGTCCCCGTGTGACTTCGTATTTTGGCATAGTAATAGGTGCAAGTCTCGTGTAACACCCGATTTCTACTATAAATGCCCGTAGGTAATTTTTGCATGTAATTCAAGGCCGAATAATCCTCAATAAAGGAATATAACGTTAGAGAAACAATATGAGAAACTCGATAGCGATTTGTGCGAAAGTCACAAACCCCAATTTTTCTGTACGTGTAAAATAACCAAAATGTCCCTGAAGTCATTTTTACCTAGAAAATCAAAGATAACCAATCTAGATTATCTTTGAGGGGTTAATTTAATACTTGATAGGGATTAAATGTGCTTTGGAGATAAAAATCTCAATTTCTTAATTTTTACCATATGTAAAATTATCATTTTACCCTTGCAGTAACTTTACATGAAATTATGTAATCTTTGAATTTGATTTTCACCCAAAGGTTCAAAATGACTATTTCAAGTGCAATTTGAGAATGTTCAATAATTATAGGAGTTTTTACGTGAAATGACCATTGTACCCCTACGAATTTAACTTGAAATTGAGCAATGTTTGAACCTCATCACCTGGGAAGCCTAAAATGGTTATACTAAGTAATATTTGGAATGTTCAAGTAACTTCGGGAACTTTTATGTGAAATTACATTTTTACCCTTAGTTAATGCTTAATTAATTTACTTAAGTGATTAAGGCGATATTAGGTTCTAATCTTTTTCGAATTGATTTCACTTATTAACCTCGAGTTAAAAATTAATTACCTAAGGGTAAAAATAATTACTCATTGCTCAAGGTAAAAATTAAATTTTTCTTAATCACAAGAACTCATAAAATTAACTATTTTGAGCTTACGGTTAAGATTTCGATTTAGGTAAAATCTAGTACAATTACATTTTCTTATCCTAAGTTTAGAACTTATGTTACAAATTGACTTTAACTCATTTAAAATTACTTCATTTACTAGGGTATAATTATTCTTATTACCTTGTCTTGTTTTGACCTAAACACTTAACCTTTTACCCTTTTTCACTAATCTATCAATTCCTAACCTTTTACCTAAGTAACTAAACATCTAATAGATGATTTACCACTCACATATAATAACAAATCTGATCACTAATGGACCAGAAACCAGCAGCCATTATGTCCCCATTTTATCATATTTTATGATTTTTTTTTCAACAAAGAAACATAACCAACCTTATCACCATTTCTTTAAGATTTCTTTTCCACCATTTATAGCTATGTTTAATCAAAAGAAAACCCACCCATTCCCACCATAAGGTAATCAGCCACAAATTTCTCCCATTATCACCATATTTTAGTGTTTTCATCCATTATACATAAACAAAATTATTACAACTATAAAAGCATTCTTTTTCTAATGTTTTCTTTGATTAAAAATTGACTTAAAACTCCATTTTTCCAGCCTGAAACCAACAGCCATTCATCTTTCATATGGCTATAAATAGGTGCTCTTCCATTGCCAAAAGGCACACACAAACTCTCTTAGCCTTAGCACTTGGTTTCTTGATAGTTTTCTTACTCAAAGTTATCTAATTCTCTCAAGATTTCAACCTTTCTTCTTCTTCCTCATTCATATTCAAGAGACTCCATTCTTAACCTCTAATTAAGTTCTAAACCTCAAGCATACATAATCCAACCATAAATCAACTCCTAAACACATAACCTTTCCATTGCCAAAGACAAAAACACAAGAAAAATCCTTCCTCCACTCTAACCCCATTTGGCCGAATCCATTATCCTCAATAGCATAAGATTTCTTTTCTTCTTACTTCATATAAGCTCAAGCTTAATCTCTTGTAAACAAGAAACAACTTGGTAGGGATTTTATTTCATGTTTTTCTTCTTGTTTCTTTGCTTAAAATTTTGGATTTTATGGCTTGCTAATGACCATGGCTTGATGACGAGGAATCATGGTGGGGGTTGTGAATCCATCATATAATGAACCTCTACAACTCGAGGTTTAGTTTTTTTTATCAAAAGATTAATGGAAAAATTGTTAGTTTCTTTTAAATCGATTCTTTTTGAGCTTGATGATGAGTTCATGTGTAACACCCCTAATTACTACATTTTACTCGAGTATTGACATAGTAATTAGGAGAGTATTACTGACGTTTCTAATCTATACTAGTCGAGATATACAGTGATAAGGAAATTTTGACACATATTTCCATAACCATATTCACATATATGAACATCATGTCTCTCTGCAATATATATAGAAAAACCAATGAAACAACCCTTAACTAGTCAAAAACTCTGTGCGAATAAAGTTAGTCCTCCTCCTGATACCTAACCTGCTCAAATATTCATCCCAACAAAATGTCATATAGGTACAACGGAGCAAAAGAAAACTAATAGTATATCCTCCAGGCGTAAAGCTCTAACACTATACTACTGCTATGTACATGCCAATAGTCTCAGAAGATCTCGCCTCCTCCTCCAAAGCCGTTGGCCATCGGCGAATGACCTCACCTCCACCGGTGGGGGCCTCAGAGGTCTGTTCTGAAGAAGAGGATGAAGAAACGTGTAACACCCATCCTACTATAGTGCTATGCTCGAGTCATAACATTACAGTAAGTAGTTGTTACTCATAACTACTTTATATACTTTATCTTCTCATTCATAGGAATTATATACGTAGGTATTGTAATAAATATGAGCATTGCACTAAAAGCTATACTAATTTTTTTTCTTTTGCATATTGTAATCCTTTCAACATAATAATCGTCGTATAGAAATATTGGGAATACAATACGCATCCTAAGAAGTCGGTCACACGATAATTTACATTTTTATATCACGTCCATAGTCAGTTAAGTCATATAAGCATAGTATATACATTCACACCTAATTACATATTTACTTTGAACAACCCTACCCTGGTCCTCGCAGAGACCACCTAATCTGGGTTAGGGCCTAACAAAATAGCCAACTATGTCCAGATAAACCTAACTCCCTCAGTTAACGCTCATCAAAAAGTCAAACATAAGAGCCATGATAGTTAGATAATGTGAGGGACTCTAAGCATACAACATCTATCAACAAACTAGGTACACCATAGTTGATCAAGTGGGTGGAGAGTAGTGCCCATTAGGCACGTCAGCTAAGTAGCCCTCCAGTCTCCGCTACCCAGAAAGAGTAGAGGAACCAGAAGATGTCTCCTCTGAAGGATTAGACTCATCGGCAGGCTGTGGTGTGAGTCATATGCAACGGAAAGCAAAAGGGGACGCTGGATCAAGTAGGACTCATAGGAGTAGCAACGGCAGCAAAAGTACATAAATATGGATTAAAAGGCTAACAACCAGGTCCAGTGACCCTAGCTCCTGGTCGTAGTGCCACTGCACATTAGGCATCTCTAGGAAGAACACGATTCGAGGCCATCTATATAAAATACATCCCACAGGAGAATGAGAATCAACAATTCCATAGGAAAACACCAGTATGTTACTCAATGATATTCAACTTAATGCAAAATAAGCAATGTAATATGTGGTTGTTTATGTAATGGTCTCATTAATTAGTGTCACTATTTCTTATGATCTAATTTCTTATTAGAGAATGTTAAACTTAATGGTAGAACCCATAGGATTTCTGAATATACTTCTCTGTGGATTGTCCTGTCAATGATGTAACGTCGTCGCGTTACAACCTGATATAGTTCACTAGATGGAGTATGTCTACTACATCTCATCTTGAATAGCCTCGCTATTCTTTCTCAGTACATCCCTTTCTCATAACGATGTAACGCCGTCGCGATTACAACCTGATATAGTTCTAAGGTGTAGCACGTCTACTACTACCAGTGAATCCATGAGCTTACCACTAAGCAATTAACATTACATAAAGCTTATTTCTTAAATTTTCTCTTTTCATAAGGATCTTTAATATTGGCTTAGGAAAATCTCATGATTCTCAAGAGAAATCTCTTCTTAATAGTTCTATATCTCATACTCTTGCTTGTGATTTTCTTGAAATCTCCTTAATTCTTATGAGATATTCTGTAAAATCTATTAAACTTTTTATGAAATTTTATATCATCATAACTTGTAAAATTCTTCATGACAAAATTCTGATAAATTTCAAGGGAACTTCTTGAACAATAATTGCTCCTAAATTTTGAAGATACAACCAAGTTTTGCTGCCATTTTTTTTCAAGCTTGATCATTATGTATAGCAAGATAAAACAACTCAAGAGTTATTGCAGAAAAATTCCAGCACATAAGACTTTAGCCCATACCCACTTATAGCACTTCTTATATCATGCAAACCAAGATTTAGTGCTGTAAAATTTTAGCACAATAAAAATTCCAGCACATGAAATTCTAATACATAAGATTTCATAACAATCCAAGCACTTATAAATTCTGAAATTTCTGAAATAAAATTCTGGTTGTTTGTATACAAAATCTCATCATAACTTAGTCCATCATAGATTCTAAGAATTGGTTTCAGATTTTTCAGCAAGTTCACAAGAGTTGTTCTTGATCTATTCTTTCATATCTATCAATTCCAATACATGTAGTTGCTAAAAAAAAATTCTGATTGCAACATAAACAATTCCATCATAACTCAAGCAATCATAAACCCTAAATTGGTTTAGATTTCAGCATCATAACACCAAGAAAATCAAGCACTTATCTTAGCAAAATAGCTAAACATCATGAAGCAAGAGACTAGGATGATTTCCTACCTTTCTCAAGCTTTTTCCCTAATTTATCAAGCCTCAAAACCCCAAATTCCAGCCCTTATTTGTGCTGCCACTAGGACCAAAAGCAAGGGAAAAATAAAATTTTCAATTGATTTTGATGTAGAGAAAATGTTCTTGAAGAAGTTTATAAACTTACCTATGAGTATACTTTGAGATTATGGTGTTTTGATGAAGTTTTGCCCAAGGAAGAAAGAAGAACAAAGGAAAAATGTGAGTTCTGTAACTCATAGAGAAACAAATGTGATTTTTTGTTTCTTTTTCATTTATAATTGCGTTAACTTGGAGAGAAAGTAAGGCAAGTATTATTTCCGGATCAATTTGTCTTGTATCAGAATTTGGAATATCTATATTTATTTAATTGTCATAAGTAAAAAATTATTTGGAATCTGATAATATCCGTTATTTTTACTAAACTCAATGTTTGGTGTCCTGATTATTACTACTTAGATGTACCAATTATTACCATTTTGGTACCGATTGATAGCTAAGAATTCTCCTGGGTTAAAAACATCTATTAAACCTTATCATTATTTTTTAATGTTCTTATACTACTTATAGGTCGTATTCTATATCTTCTGGTTATAATATTATTATATTGAATTTTTAATAATATTAAATGATTTTTCATTTTTTTATTTATTTTTTTAATTATTTTTTGTGAATCCTTATATTATTTCAATCATAATCGTCTGCGAAATTTTAAAATCCCTACCGATTACTCACAATTAATTATTTTATTAGAGACAAAAAGGCAAGTCGTTACAAAACGGGTGCATCTCCTGTATCCTGGTGGAGCAAGTGGAACCTCAAATACATTAGGGTACGCCATATGGAGAGGCACTCCATCGTAGAGGAAAGCGGTTAAACCTATTAAAATTCGACGTACTAAAGGAACGATCGAAAACATATATATGCGAAACTGGGAATAACCTATGACATACAAAGACTCAAGCGTCGTCCTGCCACACCCATTGTGGCGAGTCAAGGAAGAATACAGGGAACATCTGCTAAATCTGAGTAATACAATACACACAGCTAAAAGGGTGAGAATACTATAAAATTCTCAGTAGGGTAATTCCCTAGATGCTATACAAAATCCAGGTAAGGAATTTATGCATATAAATCATTCATATAAAGATCGTAAGCATCAATGCTAAAATATATAGATTATGGGAACTTAGAATGGCACCAGTTGTAATCAACCATGTACTATTATTTGCATCCATAGTTCAATGCCACGTGTTTTCCTCAATTTGTCAACATAGAGAAGGCCTAATTCCACATAGAACCTATCTGTAATTAATAATTTCATAGAGGACAATAGACTGAGGACATGAGCTCATTTCTATTCGTGATCATCAGACTTCATTTTTTTCCATTTCCGAATCACACACAGTTCTATTCCTAGCCGAAATATCTACCGACTTTTAATTTTCTAGGGAAGTCCTTACTTTTGCCTTCCCTCTCCATTCCATTTAGGCCTTGTTTCTTTTCCCCATATGTTCAAACATGCAACAACAGAATTTATACATACTATTTCCGTACTTTCTCACATAACTGCATTATGTACTTCTTTTTCCTTTCTCAAAACATGCTTACTTTACAAATAGGTATTCAATTATAGTAAAGGTTCCTTTATGTCTCATGAATAAGTAATTGGAATAATCAATATGGATTCATATGCCATAGACTTGGAATAGGTATCATACTATCAAAAATTTTCAACCACCCTCACATTCCAACACCTTGGGGATTACCGTTCTAAGTACAACTTTTAATTGCTACAACAAACGGCCATTTCAAGAGCCAAAAAAATTCTACATGACAATTCAATATGTCTAGAATAACCTTTAAAATTTCAGGGCAAAAGAGCTCTATAGCTACTTTAGATGAAATGTACAAATTTAGTGGTAAGGGGCCACCAATTCACCATCAGACCCAGAGTTCCCAAACTTTTTACCCCTAGTAATTGATGGAATCAAGGTACAAGGAAATTTACAGTGATACTTCAATATGTTATTAATTTTGTATAAAAATTTGATGAGCTAATTCAATCAATTACTATGATAATAAATTGGACAATTTTATTGCTTCAGTTTCAACAACCAAGACAGCATCAGTCACCTCGGTTCTTGATTTTTTAAGGCAGTAAACTTTAAAATCAACACCCAAGAAAATTCATGTAGTTAGTTAAAGATTTTAAATACAACATATAATTTTTATAGCTCATGAAATTGCCCACAACTATACCAGAAAATTTGTGCATAATTCCTGCTTCAGGACAACTAGGAATCCGCAGCCTAATCCCAATTTCCCTTGAGAAAAACCCTTTTCTAACCCCATCCAAACACACCACCAAAATTCACACATCAATATCAACATATTATCCATCAATACAACTAGAAATTTTGGACTAGGTCATTCCAAAATAGATCAGAGAAATTTGACAAGAAAAGGCAAAAACCCTACTTTGAGTGGCCTAGTAGCTCCTTGGCTTTAAGATTGTCCAAGCTTGCTTCCTTCTCCTCCAAAGCTCCCAATCCAACTTCAAACCCCTCTGATATCAGTGAGGTATGAGGTACAAGACAAGGTTTTGATAAGGAATGGAAATTTTGTTCGATTAGATTGGTAGAGAATTAGGTGTAGAACAAGTTTAATGAAAGAACTTTGAGGTTTCAACAACTCTAGGCTAGTGTTTTTGGGCTTGGAACTGAGAACAAGCTCTTGAGGACAACAATGGTGGCTGATCTCTTCTCTCCTTGGCTGGCCGAATTTTGATGTGTTTTTGGGGAAGAAAATGTGACTAGGCTTCTTATAATAAATGCATGGTTGATATTTAGTAAAGTGATCATTATTTTCGTAATAAAGTAAAATGGATGGCTAAGATTTAATCTTGGAAACCAAGATTAAATCTTGGCCTTGACATGTCTTAATTAGATAGATATCATCCATTTGTGGTGATGGAAATATTTTTAAGTGTTAAAAATCACACACCAAAATTTCACTAACGGTAAACACCTTACCGATAAAATGAATGTTGTCCGAAAATTAATACTAAGCATAAAATTGCCATACCCACATATTTCTAACCTTATTCTCATATTTTCCTAACTTCGGGCACCTCAGGTCCAAATCTTGCATATCATGTTTAAATTTCTAGCCTTGCATACTCATATTTATATTTCAAGCAATCACCTTAATTCTTGAAGATAATAATGTGATTTGCATATCATGTTTAATTTCCAAGCTTTGCATTATCATGTTTATATTTCAAGTCATCACTTTAATTCTTAAAGATAAGACAATGGAGTTGCATATCATGTTTATATTTCAAGCATTGCATATCATATTTATATTCCTATGTCATCACCTTATAATGACCAAGATTAAAATGAGATTGCATAACATGTTTATGATTCTAGTTATCACTTAAATCTCTAAAGCTCAAGACTTACTCTTCTTATCTTAAAAGGAAATTTTAACTATGAACATATTTTTGATATGTAATTCCGGCCTTATAATGATAATAGGCTTAGTTGAGTTTTACTTTATGTTAAAGTTTCATGTATTTTCAATGCCTTGTAATAATTTTAAGAAAATCTAGAAATGAATTATGGCTACTGATTTGGATCACTAGTTAATGTATAATGTTGTGATGGGATTGTCTAATTGTGATTGTGATGACCTTTGGTACATTATGTATATCTTGTTGATACATAACATGAGCATTAGTTGAGTCGGTCCTTAATTTCTGGCAATTGGGTAAAGACATGTTTACTTTTCAATAAGATGTTGATAATAGCATGCCTATATGAATTATGAGTTGCAATTATGACTAAGGTCCTTCAGATGCATAATTGATGTGTTCTATGAGTATGAAATGATGAATGATAAGTTATGTTTATATGTTCATGTACTACATCTCTAAATGATATAAAACATATGGAAGTGATCCTCTAGATTCCTCAAATTAAAGGTTATGAGAGGTGATCCAATAAGGTTAAGGTGACATAAAATATATGGAAGTGATCCTCTAGACTCCTGAATTAAAGGTTATGAGAGGTGATCCAAAAGGACCCTTTAGACTCAGGAATTAATGGTTATGAAAGGTGTTCCTATGTCCCCTAACCTGCTCTTGGAGTAAGGAATTTAGTTTATCAAGAAGATAAGTGTAAACTAATGACTAGTTAGGTATGAGCTCATAACCTAGAACTCTCAAAAGAGAAAGTATTAGGGTGGCCCCAAGAAAAAGAGAATAAAAAGTTTAAAGTCACCTAAAAGAATGAATTATGTTGGAATATATATTGCATTTATTATGTTATGTTTATTCAATGCGTATTATATTATATCTTGCATATGATATGGACATGCATTCATGGTATAGTATGTTGCATTCATAAGATTAAGATTCATGCTAAAAAACATGGGCCTCGCTAAAGGTATTTGGAAATTAATAAATTAACTTTATGCATGATCATATTTTCATAATAAAATAGAAAATCCCTGAGATGATGATGATGTCACAATGTATTAGGAGGTGAAAGCCTTACTGAGATTCTTATGTAAGTTTCTCATTCCCTCTTCTTTTCTTTCCATCTCATCTTCAGAGGTAGATGGCAATGTTAATGATCCGCATTGATGCTCTCACCTGGTAGATGCACTTTGATCCTACCAACCAGCCTCATCATTTAGTGGGTCATCTTGCTACTCCTACTAACCTTGCTCGTATGCTGAATACCTATTCCCTTTCTTAATGTTACTAATGCTGTCTTTAGTGGATGTTTTTTATTCATACACTATTTATGTCTTTTTTTGAATGACTATACTAAGCCCAACCTCTAATGATGGGCATAATATCCTCTTAGTTGTGTATTTTGGTATTTGATGTGGAACAATTAATACCTCTACTATAATTATATATGATGATATGGTATGTTCATGTAATTATTGTGCACGTATATTAACTAGTCTTTATTTTATCTCTATATATGTGAGACGGGTGATAGGTTTTACTCAATTCGTGTGGCTCACGTTTGTTTTAAAGATCAAAAAAAAAATTTTACCTGTAAATTTCATTAAATTATTTTTCAAGAGTTTAAATGAAGAACTTGAACAAAAGAGTAATAACTAATAATTAACTTAAATATGTCCTAGGCATGTTGAGTTAAATATTAGGGTATTACATCGGGGGTACAACTAGGGCTCTCCTGGGTGCCTTGCCCTTGGGACCATTTGATACTCCATGATGGAAATTTCTCTAGGGGCCTTGTAGCCTGTATTATGGCCTAAAATGAGTTCTGAACTATGGTCGAGACTGGGATCCAGGCGCTTGAAACTTGGGGCTTGCGCCAACTTCTTGGAGACATTTCTCCCTTGGTGTGACCTCTTCTGCCTATCTTCGATGATACGGCACTTGTTGACTAAGGTGGGGAAATCCCTAATCTCCAAGTGTGCAACAATGTTAATTTTCACCTTCAGCCTTGCCTCATATTTGACATACTTCCAA
Source organism: Dalbergia oliveri (assembly GCA_030441495.1). NCBI lineage: Eukaryota > Viridiplantae > Streptophyta > Magnoliopsida > Fabales > Fabaceae > Dalbergia > Dalbergia oliveri. The sequence continues at coordinate 7,149,746 of JAMLFY010000018.1, read as the reverse complement.
AACTCGTAAGGGTTCCCTTGAAAGATTTGGGAGAATTTGATCAAGTTCCTCAAATTTTGTGGTGCACTGTGGAATACTCATTCCCCCTTGAATCAGCTATATGAACTCTATGTCTTTAGCATTCCACATCGATGCTGGGAAATATTTCTTATAGAAAAAAGTTTTGAACATCTCCTAGTCAATTCGTGTGTTGGATGCCTCAGCAATCTCAGAGTGCCAGCCCAGAACTCAACATCTGCCTCCAACATGTAGGTAGTGTAGGTCACCTTTATCCTATCCAGGCGATTACCTAGAAGATCTTCTCCATGCTTTTGATCCACTTGTCGACATGGTTGGGGTTTAGGGTTCCTTTAAATGGGGGAGGGTTCGCCCTTCAGAACTCCTAAAGTAAGGTGTATTAAGTCCCTCTAGTATTGTGATCAGCGTCACCCTGGTGGTCTATATGCTTGAATAGCCCTTGCCATGTCCCTCAGAGCTTCAGCTTTACCCTATTCATGCCCATTTGGAGTCCTATTATGTCGTGGTCATGCCATTGGTTCTTGAGCACACAAAATAGCAACCATAAGGTGTCAGGCTCAATAGTTCTTGTTAAGTAAGCTAGTTAACATGGCACAAGCACACACAGTAATCATGCATCTTTATCCTATAACTCATTCTATTAACCAAGCAACTACACATGACATATCTACCACATCATGCTTAAGAAGCATAATTGTATAATCCTAAGAGCTAGATAAGACCAAACTATTCTGATACCAAAAATGTAACACCCTAATATTTAACTCAATACGCCTAGGACATATTTAAGTTAATTATTAGTTATTACTCTTTTATTCCAGTTCTTTAATTTAAACTCTTGAAAATACTTTAATGAAATTATGGGTATTTAAAAAAAAAACTTTGAAAACAAAATGTGAGCCACACATATCAACATTGTCCAGTTCGCATACAAAATGAAAGTATAAATTAAAATCATACATCAAATACATTACAATAATATAAATACCACAAATCCATAATTATACATATTAAGATCAAATCGTCCTCATTGCGCAATCGAACATACAAATACTAAAGTAAAAAGCACACAAATGAAATCAAACTATCTCAACTCTCTCCTCTCAGTAAGCATGCCTAGAATGGGTAGACTCGTCATGTAGCAGGAAGTTCTGATTGGGTGAACATGGGTGCCTCGAATGAGGGCGAGTGGCACCTCTACGATGGGTTGTGTAACGTCTCATCTTCACCGTCGTTACCCCTATATGCATCGGAGTGAACTGTTAGAAGATCCTGAAGGTGATTCTCTGAAAGGTCTAACCACAAGCGGTAGAGTAAGGTGGTGATCGGGGTATGTACCAGGAAGTTCGAATAGTATATACACTAACTGGGAGGGATACTATGGAGTTCTTGGATGCGCACGCTCGAAGGTGAAATCATCGTAAAAGGAGTAGTAGGGAGAATTGAACACTATCAACAGGATGCGCAAATGGATGAGCCATAAAAACATAAATATGAATAGCACAATGACCCATAAAGTAATATGACCGATTAAGGATCAAAATGAATCTCCCAAGGTGCGTCAATGTAGATCACGAACGTTGCCATCTACCTCTGAAGACCAGATGGAAAGAAAAGAAGAGGAATGAGAAACATATAAAAGAATCTCAGTAGGGCTTTCACCTCCTAATGCATTGTGTCATCATCATCATCCTTAGGAATCTCGGGTTTCATTATGAAAATGTGAGTATGTATAATGTTCATTTATTAATTTTCAAATACCTTTAGAAGGTCCGTGTCTTTTAGCATGAATCTTAATGTCATGAATGCAACGTACTATATCATGAATGCATGTCCATACCATATGCAAGATATAATAAAATACACATTGAATACATAACAAATGCAATTTATTCCAACATAATTAATTCTTTTAGGTGACTTAAACTTTTTATTCTCTTTTCTTGGGGCCACCCTAATACTTTCCATTTTGAGAGTTCTAGGTTATGAGCTCATACCTAACTAGTCGTCACTAGTTTACACTTATCCTCGTGATAAGCTAAATTCTCAACTCCGAGTGCAGGTTAGGGGGCATAGGAACACCTTTCATAACCATTAATTCAAGTCTAAAGGTTCCTTCTGGATCACCTCTCATAACCTTTAATTCAGGAGTCTAGAGGATCATTTCCATGTATCTTATGTCACCTTTATTTTAGCAAGTTCATTAAAGTACAAACTGAACATTATAATATTATAATTTACGAATTCAAATTTCATGCTCATAGAACACCTCAACTATGCATATCTAAAATCTCAACCATAATTGCAACTCATAACATGATTTGCATAGTTATGCTATTATTAACATCTTATTGAAAGGTAAACATGCTCCTATCCGTATGCCAGGAATGAAAGATCGGCTTAGCTAATGCACATGCTATGCTTTATCAAGATATACATAATGCACCAAAGATCATCACAAACACAATTCCAAATAGCATTCTATAGAGTTTATAAAATCACATTAGAATCTTTTATTTTAATTTCTAAGAGCTTGGAAAATTGTGTCATAATTCATTTCTAGTTACTAGATTTTCTTAAAATTATCTCAAGGCATTAAAAACACATAAAGCCTTAACATAAAGCAAAACTCAACTCTAGGCCTATTATCGTTATAAGACGAAATTAGATGTTAGAAATATGTCCATGGTTAAAATTTTCATTTAAGATAAAAGGAGCAAGTCTTGAGCTTTAGAGATTCGGTGATAACTAGAATTACAAACATGTCATGCAAATCTCATTTTTAATCTTGGTCATTATAAAGTGATAACTTGGGAATATAAATATGATAGGCAAGACTTAAAAAATAAACATGATATGCAAGTCCATTTACTCATCTTTAAGAATTTAAGTGATGACTTGAAATATAAACATGGTTATGCAAAGTTAGAAAATTAAACATGATATGCAAGTTCATTTACTTATCTTTAAGAATTTAGCTGTCATTAGGTGGTGACTTGAAATATAAACATGATTATGCCAAGCTTGAAATTAAACATGATATGCAAGTTCATTTACTTATCTTTAAGAATTTAGGTGATGACTTGGAATATTAACATGATTATGCAAAGCTTGAAAATTAAACATGATATGCAAGGCTTAAAACATAAACATGGATGCAAGTTCATTTCTATATCTTGTTTAGCTCAAAGCTTAAGACCTTTAAAGAATAAAACCCTTTGACTTCAATTATTCTTAGCACAAAGAAAGTGAGCTTTAGAGTTCTTAATACCATGGTTCCAAGAACCTTATTTCATGAACTCATCATCAAGCTTAAAAAAATGAGTTTTAAAGGAAACTAACAATTTTTCCATTAATCTTTTGACAACAAAAATTAAACCTTGAGCTTTAGAGGTCCATTATATGATGGATTCACAACCACCACCATGATTCCTCATCATCAAGCCATGGTCATTATCAAGCCATAAAATCTGGAATTTTAAGCAAAGAAACAAGAGAAAGAAGATGAAATAAACTCCTACCAAGTTGTTTCTTTTTTACAAGAGATTAAGCTTGATCTTTTATGAAGTAAGAACAAGAAAATCTGATGCTAATGTTGATGATGGATTTGGCCAAGTCTAGTTAGAATGGAGGAAGAATTTTTCTTGTGTTTTTGTGTTTAACGAGTTGATTTATGGTTGGAAGTATGTTTGAGGTTTAGAGCTTGATTAAGGTTGAGAATGGAGTCTCTTGAATATGAATGAGGAAGAAGAAGAAAGCTTGAAATCTTGAGAGAATTAGAGAAATTTGAGCAAACTTTGAGTAAGGAAACTATCAAGTAAGCAAGTGCTAAGACTAAGAGTGTTTGTGTGTGCATTTTGGCAATGGAAGAGCATCTATTTATATCCATTTGAGGGCTATATGGCCGCTGCAAAAAAGGCTGGAAAATAGAGGTTTGTTTCAATTTTTAATTAAAGGAAACTTTAAAAAAAGAATGCTTTTATGGTTGTAATAATTTTGTTCATGTATAATGGATGAAAACACTAAAATATGGTGCTAATGGGAGACATTGTGGCTAATTACCTCATGGTGGAAATGAGTGGGTTTTCTTTTGATTAAACATAACCATAAATAATGGAAAAGAAAGCTAAAGAAATGGTGATAAGGTTGGATATGTTTCTTTGTTGGAAAAACCATTAAAATATGGTGTAATGGGAGCATAAGTGGTGCTGGTTTCTGATTCCTAGTGATCAGATTTCATATCATTTGTAAGTCATAAATCATGTATTAGATGTCTAGTTACTTAGGTAAAAGATTTGGAATTGGTAGATTAGTGAAAAGTGGTAAAAAGGTTAAGTGTTTAGGACAATTCAAGACAAGGTAAAAAGAGTAATCATACACTAGTAAATGAAGTAATTTCAAATGAGTTAAAATAAATTTGTAACTTAAGTTCTAAACTTAGGATAAAAAAATATAATTGTACTAGATTTTACCTAAACCAAATCTTGACCTTAAGCTTAAAATAGTTAATTTTATGAGTTCTTGTGATTAAGTAAAATTTAATTTTACCTTAAGCAATCCTAGGCTCTAATTACCTCAAGTAATTATTTTTAAACTTAGGTAATTAATTTTTAACTCGAGGTAAATGAATGAAATCAATTCGAAAAATTAGAGTCTAATATCGCCTTATTTACTTAAGTAAACTCATTTAAGCATTAACTAGGGGTAAAAAGGTAATTTCACATAAAACTCTTTAGAATTACCTGAACTTTCCAAATATTACTTAGTACAACCATTTTAGGTTTCGAGTAATGACGGGTTAAACATTGCTCAATCTCAGTTAAATTGGTAATTTCATAAAAACTCCTTATAATTATTGGACATTCTCAAATTGTACTTGAAATAGTCATTTTGAACCTTTGGGTGAAAACCAAATTAGATATTACATAATTTCATGTAAAATTTTTGCAGGGTAAAACGATAATTTTACGTATAGTAAAAATTGAGAAATTGAGATTTTTATCTCCATGGCACATATAATCCCCATCAAGTATTAAACTAACCCTTCGAAGATAATCTAGATTGGTCATCTTTGATTTTCTAGGTAAAAATGATCTTAGGGGTATTTTGGTCATTTACACATGCAGAAAATCGGGTTTGTGACTCTTACACGAATCACTTTTCAAGTTTCTCATAATGTTTCTCTAATGTTATATTCCTTTATTGAGGATTATTCGACCTTGAATTACGTGCAAAAATTACCTAGGGACATTTTGATAATTTTACACGGAGTAGAAATCAGGCGTTACACACCACACCTCCACCATAAATAATCTCTAAGACACATAACCTTTCCATCCCCAAGCTCAAAAACACAAGAAAAATATTTCTTTCCATTTCTCTTCCTTTGGCCGAATATTCTTGCACAAGAGAAGATTTACTCTTCTCATTTCTTTACAAAGGATCAAACTTTCTCTTTACAAACAAGAAAAACACTCTTGGTTGGGGTTTTATTTTGAAGCTCTTTCTCTTTTTCTTTCTTCCATTTTTGGATTTAATGTTGGTTTAGTTCTTGTTTTTCTTTCTTTCTTCCTTTCCTTTTCGGTTTGAATCTTCCTTTCCTTTCTTTCCTTTTTTGATTTTTGGTTATTAATGGATGGTTAAAACCATGGCTTGATGATGAGAGATCTTAATGGTGGTTTTGGTATCACCATGTGCTTGACCTCTAAAGCCCAAGGTTTGGTTCATTTTCGGCTTTAAAGAATAAGAAATGTAGAATACTTGTTTGTTCATTTGAAATATTTTTCTTTCTTTGATGTTTAAGACCATGGCTTGATGGTGAGGGTTCCTAGATGATGGTTGTGGAATCATCACATTTGTAACCTTTAAAGCTTAAGACTTGATTTTGGTTTCAAAGAGACAAGATAAATAAATTGGTTTTCTTTGTCCATTTCCTTTGAGCTTGATGGTGAGTCCAAGAGATGAGGTTCTTGGAACCATGGTGTTAACGGACTCTAAAGCACACTTCCATTTTGTTAAGATTGATTGGGGTTGAGAGTTTGATTCTTTAAAGTCTTGAAATGAGTTCTAGTAAGATAATAAAAATGGACTTGCATCATATTTATATTTCAAGCTCTTGTATCTCATTTTATGATTCAATGCCTTGCATATTATATTTATTTTCAAATCATCACCTTAAATCTTGAAGATTAAAGAAATGGACTTGCATTTCGATGTTTAAATTTCAAACCTTACATTTCATGTTTATATTTCCAGTTATCACCTAAACTTTAAAGACTTAGAAATAAACTTACATTCCCATATTTATGTTTCAAGTCTTGCACATCGTATTTATATTTCCAAGCCATCACCTTATAATAACAAAGACTAAAAATGATATTGCATAGCATGTTTATGCTTCTTGTCATCACCTAAATCTCTAAAGCTCAAAGACTTGCCCTTGTATCTTGAATGGAAGTTCTGTCCATGGACATATTTTGAGTATATGATTTCGGCCTCATGATGATGATGGACTTGGAGTGAGTTTTATTTCATTTTAAGGTTCAAAATTGGTGTCTTGGAATTTTTGAAAGAATTGGAAACTCTAAAAGTTGTAAAAATGTTATTATTATATATGAAACCTCATGGATGAAATTTTTAATTTTACCACTGTTTGAGGTCTATTATTTATGTTTTCAAAGGGATAGAAAGGTTTCATGTATTTTTAATGTCTTGAAATAATTTTAAGAAAAACTAGTAATTAGAAATGATTTATGATGTAATTTTCCAAGCTCTTAAAAATTAAGACAATGGTTACTGATTTGCCCTTATTAATTCTATAACATGTTGTTTGGAATGGTTTAGATGTGTGAAAATTACTATTAATTGTTGTAAAAATCATTCTTGGCACTTTAGGCAAAGCTAGCAACTAGAAATGTGTAAAATTACAATTTTTGAGAGCTTCTGGAAATCTAAATTTTGGCTACTGCTTGAAGTTCTTTGATTCTATATGGTGTTGTTTGGGATTGTCTAATTGTGTAAAATTTGCTAATAATTAGTGTAAGAATTATTTCTAGCACTTAGGGAAAAACTAGTAACTAGAAAGGATCGAAAATGTGATTTCTAGAGCACTTAGGAATTGAAATTATGGATTCTGTTTCAGCATGTATTGATTATGTAAAAAGATGTATGACACTATGTATATGTGTAAAAATCACTAATAATTAGTGTAGGAATTAATTTTAGCATCTAAGGAAAAACTAATAATTGGAAATGATGAAAAATGCAATTTCTAGAACTCTTAAGATTGAATTTTCTAACACTGCCCAAATTGCACAAATGATGTTTGGTCCTGTTCTTAAGGTTAAAAATTAGTGAAAATTATTGTAATAGCCATAGTTAGTCTCTTAGATGCATAAAAGAATAATTACAAGTGTTAGATTAAGCCCGTTTAAAGGCTAATGAGCGATTATGACAACTTGTGGATGAAAATGTTAATGGTATCTGATGATCTTTAGTGCATTGTGTATATATCTGTATATCTTGAGCATAGCATATGCATTAGCTGAGTCCGGTCCTTGATTCCAGCATACTGGGTAGGAGCATGTTTACCTTTCAATAAGATATTGATGATGGCATGCTTATGTGAATTATTTTACGATGAATTGCAATTGTGATTGAGATATTTGAGATGCATATTTGATGTGTTTTATGAGCATGAAATGTTAATTGATAAGTTATGATGATGTAATTAAATGCTCATGTTTGCATCTCTAATTAACATGCTAAGACTTAAGGTGACATAAGACACATGGAAATGATCCTTAAACTCCAGGGATTAATGGTTAGTAGAGGTGATCTAATAAGGACCCTTTAGACTCTAGGAATTAATGGTTATGAAAGGTGATCCTATTCCCCCTATTCGTACTGGGAGTCGGGAATTAGCTTATCAAGAGGATAAGTGTAAACTAGTGACGGCTAGTTTTGGTATGAGCTCATAACTTAGAACTCTCAAGACGAGAGAGTATTAGGCTGGCCCCTATGAAAGAATGAGAAATTGTGAGTCACCTAAAGGAATAAAAAGAAAAGATCATGTTAAGAATGCTTAAGTTCTTTATGCCATATATATTCATTATGATTGATGTGGTATATGTTCATATAGTATGGTCATGCATTCATAATGAAGTATGATGCATTCATGACATTAAGATTCATATTAAAAGGCATGGGTCTCGGCTAATGGTATTTGGAACTTAATAAATGAACCATATATATATGCTCACTATTTTCATAATGAAAACCAAGGTTCCTGAAGACGCAGATGATGACATATGTTAGGAGGCAAAAGCCCTCCTGAGATTATTGTATGAGATTCTCATTCCCTTTTCTTTTCTTTGCATCTCATCTTCAGAGGTTGATGGTGTCCTTCATGATATACGTTGATGCTCCTACCTGGGAGTTGTACTTTGACGCCGCTCACTAAACATATCACTTTGTGGGTTGATGTGCTGTCCACCTTTTGTGTTTATGGAGATCCCCTTTGCACAATCGTTACAGCTATAGGTTCTCTACCGCTACTCCATTTACTGATGACCTTATTTTGAGCGTGCTCATCTATAGGAGGAGATCCATTTACCCGCCCCTGTGCTTGTGTGACTACCCGTCTATATCCCCGATCACCCTTACTTGAGCCATTGAGGACCCCATCTGAGGATCCTTTTTCACAACATTCCTCAGGCGGTTCCGCACTGCAGCACCCATGGAGATGGAAGGATTAGTGAGGGAGAGGCTGCTATGACTCAGCCCTTGAGAGGAGTTAGGGTAGCTACTCAACCAAGCCGTGGAGCTCATGTCCATCTTGGAGGATGACTTGATACTCCTACCGACATCGCTAAACTCCTTGGTTACATTCCTCCCTTCTAGGGCAGGATCAGGAGTCTACAGCACCTCGGAGCGCCTATGCACATTTCATGGATAGGATAGCCTTATTTTGCCATTTTGATTTAGAGGTTATCTACTTAGGTGTACCCTGGTAGAAGCAGTGAGGAGGAGAGGTTTTGGCTAGCTTGTATTTAGCTTTCTTTTCATAATTCCTATAGATGACTGTACTTAACCTAACCTTTGTTGGTGGGTAGGATGCTATGCTACATATATGTATATTTTGGTGTACAAAGAGGAACATTTGATATTGGTAATATATTATGAATCTATGATGACATGTTTCTGCTCATGATTTTGTGTTTCATTTGTAAATCATGTATTGCCTATGACGTGTTTTATTTCTTCTCCTCTTATACGCAAGATAGGTGATGCAATTTATTTCTTGGATGCACACTTGATGATTTGATTTTAATTTTAAAAAATTTACCCGTATTTTCATTAAGTATTTTTACCAATTTCAAGTCAAATAACTAAAACAAAGGGTAATAACTAATAATTAACTTGAATGCATCCTAGGTGTGTTAGGTTAAATATTAGGGTGTTAAGAAATCCTGTAAAACATGTTGGAAACTTCCCCCAAGGAAAACTAACTCAAGAGGACCCAAGAAGGTCTGGGTACCTAAGTTAAAAACTATTTTTGTTGTAGGTGTGTTCAAGAATGCACATTGACAAGGACAACAAATGGTGCATGGATAGTGGCTGGTCCAGTACATGTCCTAATCTAGATAGTAGTTTTAAAAACCTTAAACCCAAGAACTCTAGATCGATAAAATTTGCTAATGGAGGTATAGGAAATACTGGTAAGGATAACTCCCACTAAATTTATGATATTTTACTAGTAGATGGTCTAGTTCACAAGTTTTTAAGTATTAACCAGTTATGTGATTAAGGTTTTAATGTCTTATTTAATGCTTATGCTTGTAAGATTGTAAATCCACAAATGGACAAGTCATTTTATCTGGCAAGAGATATGATAACACTTATGTATTATTCTTGGATGACGTTCTAGATCATGATGTAATGTTTTGCATCCTTCATGGATGATAAGTGGCTGTGGTATAAAAAGCTTATACATACTCATATAAAGCTTATTTCTAAGCTATCTAGAAAAACTTATTAAAGGCCTGCTAAATTCCCTGACGGGGCAAGAGTAATCCCTTATGAACGACGAACAAGGAAGCCCTTCTGCAAGGCTTCTAAGTGGGAGGTACATGAATGAACCGATTACACACCAAGAATGAGAGGATCTTAGGCTTGTATAGGTATGGGACTATAAATTTGAGAATGACTTATATGAATTGATTGGTACTACCTATGCCAACAAGATGCTTCTTTCTTTTCGATAGCCCATCATGAAAGAACTCCATAGTTAAGCGTGGTTGACTTGGAGTAATTTTGATGGGTGACCTCCTAGGAAGTTTTCCTAGGAAGTGTGTGAGTGAGGACAAGCATGCTAAAAATACCCATGTTGGTTTATGGACAGCGTTGTCAATCATAAAGCAGGGATGACAAATGGTATTGAGGCCACCTCTCCAAGTCTGTTGTCGGGGACGAATCAAGTCGGAAAGTTGGTAGGCATGTAACGCCCATGACGAAGGCATGAGTGATCGCCGATGCTAGAAGGCAGAATAAGGAGCTTCCTCTGGAAAGCCTGAAGTGAAGGAGGACATGAATGAACCGATTGGACAGAAGAATGAAAGGATCCTTAGGCTTGATAGGTATGGGACCATACAATTGAGGATAGCTTATATGAATTGATTGGTACTACCTATGCCAACAAGATGCTCTTTCTTTTCTAGGTTATCACGTAAGAACTCTGTAACGACTCGCCTTTTTTGTTTCTAATAAAATAATTAATTGTGAGTAATCGGTAGGGATTTTAAAAATTTCTACAGAACGTATCATTGAAACAATATAAGGATTCACAAAAAAAAAATTAATTAAAAATGAAAATTCATTTAATATTATTAAAAATTCAATATAATAATATTATAACTAAGATATAGAATAAGACCTATATGTGATATAAGGACATTGAAAAATAATGATAATATTAAATAGATGTTTTTAACCCAGGAAGAATTCTTAGGTATCAATTGGTACCAAAATGATAATAATTGGTACACCGAAGTGGTAATAACCGGGACACCAAAACATTGAGTTTAGTAAAAATAACGAATATTATCGGATTCCAAATAATTTTTTACTTGTGACAATTAAATAAATATAGATATTCTAAATTTTGATACAAGACAAATCGATCGGAAATAATACTTGCCTTACTTTCTCTCCAAGTTAAGGCAATTAAAAAATGAAAAAGAAACAAAAAATCACATTTGTTTCTCTGATGAGTTACAAAATTCACGTTTTTCCTTTGTTCTTCTTTCTTCCTTCTTTGTTCTTCATTTTCCAAGCTTTCTCTTTGGGCAAAACTCCATCAAAACACCATAATCTCAAAGGATACTCATAGGTAAGCTTCTAAACTTCTTCAAGAACATTTTCTTTACATCAAGATCAATTAAAAACTTTGTTTTTCCCTTGCTTTTGGTCCTAGTGGCAGCACAAATAAGGGCTGGAATTTGGGGTTTTGAGGCTTGATAAATTAGGGAAAAAGCTTGAGAAAGGTAGGAAAACTATCCTAGTCTCTTGCTTCATGATGTTTAGCTATTTTGCTAAGATAAGTGCTTGATTTTCTTGGTGTTATGATGCTGAAATCCTGAACCAATTTAGGGTTTATGATTGCTTGAGTTATGATGGAATTGTTTATGTTGAAATCAGAATTTTTTTCTAGCAACTACATGTGTTGGAATTGATAGATATGGAAGAATACATCAAGAACAACTCTTGTGAACTTGCTGAAAAATCTAAAACCAATTCTTAGAATCTATGATGGACTAAGTTGTGATGAGATTTTGTATACAAACAACCAGAATTTTATTTCAGAAATTTCAGAATTTATAAGTGCTTGGATTGTTATGAAATCTTGTGTATTAGAATTTCATGTGCTGGAATTTTTAGAGTGCTGAAATTTTACAGCACTAAATCTTGGTTTGTATGATATAAGAAGTGCTATAAGTGGGTATGTGCTAAAGTCTTATGTGCTGGAATTTCTGCAACAATTCTTGAGTTGTTTTATCTTGCTATACATAATGATCAAGCTTAAAAAAAAAATGGCAGCAAAACTTGGTTGTATCTTCAAAATTTAGGAGCAATTATTGTTCAAGAAGTTCCCTTGAAATTTATAAGAATTTCGTCATGAAGAATTTTACAAATTATGATGATATAAAATCTCATAAAGAGTTTAATAGATTTTACAGAATATCTCATAAGAATTAAGGAGATTTCAAGAAAATCTCAAGCAAGAGTATGAGATATAGAATTGTTAGAAAGAGATCTCTTTAGAATCACAAAGTTCCCTTAAGCCAACATTAAAGATCTTTATAAACAGGAAATTTTAAGAAATAAGCCTTATGTAATGTTAATTGCTTAGTGGTAAACTCATGGATTCATGGGTAGTAGTAGACGGCTACGCCCTTAGAACTATATCAGGTTGTAATCGCGACGGCTTACATCGTTATGAGAAAGGGATGTCCTGAGAAAGAATAGCGAGGCTATTCAATAATAAGATGTAGTAGACGTACTCCATCTAGTGAACTATATCAGGTTGTAACGCGACGTTACATCGTTGAGGAACGATCCATAAGAAGTATATCAAAAGAATCCTATGGGTTCTACCATTAAGTTTAACAATTTCTAATAAGAAATTAGATCATAAGAAATAATGACACTAATTAATGAGACCATTACATAAACAACCACATATTACATTGCTTATTTTGCATTAAGTTGAATATCATTGAGTAACGAATGGGTGTTTTCCTAAAATCGTTGATTCTCATTTGCCGTGTGATGTATTTTATATAGATGGCCTCAATCGTGTTCTTCCTAGAGATGCCTAATGTGCAGTGGCACTACGACCAGGAGCTAGGGTCACTGGACCTGGTTGTGTCTTTATATCCATATTTATGTACTTTTCGCTGACCGTTGCTACTACTGTTATGAATCCTACTTTTGATCCAACGTCCCCTTTCCTGCTTTTCGCTGTATATGACTCACCCACCACAGCCACCACAGGCCTTCCCATGCTGAGTCTTATCCTTCAGAGGAGACATCTTCTGGTTCCTCTACTTCTTCCTGGGTAGCGGAGACGGCAGGGTCACTCAGCCGACGTGCCTAATGGGCACTACTCTCCACCCGCTTGATCGATGGTGTACCCAGTTTGTTGATAGATGTCGTATGCTTATAGTCCCTCACATTATCTGACTATCATGGCTCTTATGTTTGACCTTTTGATGAGCCGTTGAGGGAGTTAGGTTTATATATATAGTTGGCTGTATTTTGTTAGGCCCTAACCCAGATTAGGTGGTTGAGGACAGGGTAGGGTTGTTCAAAGTAAATATGTAATTAGGTGTGAATGTATATACTATGCTTATATGACTTAACTGACTATGGACGTGATATAAAAATGTAAATTGTGTAAACCGACTTCTTAGGATGCGTATTGTTTTCCCAATATTTCTATACGACGATTATTATGTTGAAAGGATTGCGATATGCAAAAGAAAAAAAATTAGTATAGCTTTTAGTGCAAGGCTCATATTTATTACAACACCTACGCATACAATTCCTATGAATGAGAAAGATAAAGTCTATAAAGTAGTTATGAGTAACAACTACTTACTGTAATGTTATGACTCGAGCATAGCACTATAGTAGGATGGGTGTTACATTTTGGTATTCAGAGGTCTATCCTTTTAGAGCCTGGGGATGGTCTAACTTGCTTCTAAAACATGCTCTGAGACTTTAGTGTCATGCAATAAAATCTTATCTATTTAGATAAGGAGTAAAATTTTATATGCATGACTGTTTACCTTTGAAGTACTTAGTTCTGTCACACTGAGCTTTGTGTTGAGTCTGATCACCTCAATATTTTTGTTATGTGTGACAGGAACTAATGGCTCCAGGTAGGCGTCCTAGTACTAACAATAACCGCAACAACACGCCCGATGAAGACACGCCTTTAGGCAGGATTTTTGAATATGGCTCAAGCTGTTAGAGAACAAGCAGTGGCTACTAATCGAATGATGGAAACACTAGGAAGACAAATGGGACAAGGGATCAAAATGGCAATGGCAATGAGCGGTTAATGTTCTAGAGTTTCAAAGGCATGTCCACCTCGTTTTAGGGGAATTGTGAACCCTGATGGAGAAGAATGGATACAGACAATGGAGAAAATCTTCATGCTTGGACCTTGAATCAACAGAAGGTGACATTTGCTGCTTTGTACCTGATGCTGATGCAAATCCCTGGTGGGTTGGAACGCGAAGACTCTTGGAAGGAGTTGGGATTGAGATTACTTGGGAGGTGTTCAAGGAGGCCTTTTATAAGAAGTATTTTCCTGTTTCTATAAGGAATGCAAAGGAGTTGGAATTCCTAGACTCAACAGGGAAATATGACTGTCTTAGACAGCTAAATTTGAGGAATTATGTAAGTTTTCTACCATCTACCAGGAGAACCCCAATGAAGAGTGGAAATGTGTGAAATATGAGGGGTCTGAGAGATATCTTGATGATCTTAGGGCCAATGGAAATTAGAGATTTCCATACATTGGTGAATAAGAGCACTCTCGTGGAAGAATATGCTAAGAAGTTGAATATATCCGAGCGAAACAATATGATAATAGGAGGAAGTTTGCACGCAAGGCCCAAGATTTAACCCTACCGCCACGAAGGGATTTTTCCTATGGGAACGGAAAAGGGAAGCAGCTGGAGATCGTTTAATAACAAGGAATGCCCGAAATGTGGAAAGTATCATGGTGATAAACCATGTTTGTTTGGACAAAACATTTGCTATCGCTGCAGAAAGCCAGGTCACATGAGTGGGAATGTCTACTAGAGATTTGCCGCCTTTTTCCAGGCCACAACAATAGGGACGTGTTTATACTATGAATGCTGAGGAAGCTACACGATCCGAGGAACTCATTCAAGGTACGTGAGAATTAATCAAGAATCCCTAGTAGTACTGTATGATTCAGGAGCCACACACTCATTTATATCTTTGAAATGTGCGCATTTCTAAACTGCCCATATTGATTTACCCCATGATTTGGCTGTCCACACACCTACTAATAAACCTGTAAAGACGAGTCAAGTTTGTAAGGGCGTTCTTGTTCAAGTTGAGGGTAGGACATTCATAATTGACTTAGTCTGTCTACCATTAGTTGGTCTTGATCTTATTCTTGGCATGGATTGGCTCTCTGCCAACCGTGTGATGTTAAGGTGCTATGATAAGACAGGAGTATTCCCATCAGATGTCCTCTCTGAACAAAAAGTCTCCATGTGTTTTTACCTAAATTCCTTCGAATTAGGATGTGGGAAGTCTAGTAAACAGGGTACGTATTCTTGTTGACTAGTGTAGCAGAGGGTGAGAGAAATTAGAAGGGATACCGGTAGTTCGAGAATACTCCGATGTATTTCCAAAAGATATAGCATTTCCCCTACAAAGGGAAATAGAGTTCTCTATTGACTTGGTACCAGGAACGGGTCCAATTTCCATAGCTCCTTATCGAATGTCTCCTTTGGAATTAGTAGAATTGAAGAAGCAGATTGAAGAGCCTTGAGTAAACATTTCATCGACCAAGTGCATCACCATGGGGAGCTCCTGACTATTGGTGAAAAAGAAGGATGGAGGTATGCGGCTATGTGTTGACTATAGACAACTAAATAAGGTGACGATCAAGAACAAGTATCCTTCCCAAGGATTGATGATCTCATGGATCAATTGAGGGGAGCGAGTATTCTCCAAAATTGATTTGAGATCGGGATACCAAGATTCGAGTTTGAGAGTAGATATTCCAAAGACTGCTTTTAGAACACGGTATGGGCATTACGAGTATAGGTGATGTCCTTTGGATTAACGAATGCTCCAGCCATTTTCATGGACTACATGAATCGATCTTCGACCTTATCTCGACAAGTTTGTGGTTGTCTTTATAGATGATATTCTCATCTATTCGAAGACTGAGGAAGAACATGAGACGCACCTCCGAACGGTGCTATAGATTCTGAGAGCGGAAATTGTATGCCAAGCTCTCAAAATGTGAGTTTTGGATGAAGGAAGTAAAATTCCTTGGTCATGTCGTATCACAGGAGGAATCAGTTGATCCAGCTAAGATTGAAGCAGTTCTAAAGTGGTAAAGGCCAACCACTATTACAGAGATTCGAAGTTTCCTAGGATTAGCTGGGTATTACAGAAGATTTATCAAAGGATTCTCCCAGATATCTTTGCCTTTGACAAAGCTAACTACAAAAATACACCATTGACTTGGTCGATAGAGTGTGAGAAGAGTTTTCAAGAACTAAAGCGAGATTTACAACGCACCAGTGTTGGTCTTGCCAGATCCACACGGTCCATTTGAGGTTTACTGTGATGCGTGGGAAGAGGCTTAGGGTGCGTTTTGATGAGAACAGGAATGTGGTGGCCTATGCTTCAAGGCAGCTGAAGTTGCATGAGGTGAACTACCCTATTCACGATCTTGAACTAGGAGGTAGTGTTCGCTTTGAAAATTTGGAGACACCATCTCTATGGAGTGAAGTTTGAAGTCTTTTCTGATCACAAGAGTCTCAAATACCTTTTCAATCAAAGACTTAAACATGAGACAATGTAGGTGGATGGAATTTTTGAAAGATTATGACTTTGATCTAAGCTACCATCCAAAGGCAAATGTAGTAGCAGATGCTCTCAAAAGACCTTGAGTATTTCATGGATGATGATTAAAGAGGCAGAGTTAGAAGAGACTTTTCGAAACCTTAAATTGGGAGTAGAAGAGAGGCCTAAGAGTGTATATTTAGGTCAAATTAGGATCACAAGTGACTTCAAGAAGGAAATTTCACGAGCCCAAGAAGATTCAGAATTTCAAGAGACCATGGCCTCAATTTGGAAGCATAACGGATTTGCCCAAGATAAAGATGGGATATGGAGGTATCAAGATTGGATCTGTGTGCGAGAACGGGAAATCTTCGTCATGACATTTTAGAAGAAGCTCACCAAGGTAATTTCTCTATACACCCAGGAGTCACAAAGATGTATAAAGATCTTAAAGATGTTTTGGTGGCCAAAAATGAAGGTTGATGTAGCAGAAAAGGTGTCTAAGTGTTTGACTTGCCAGAAGGTAAAGATTGAGCATAAGAAGCCACCAGGTACATTACAACCCTTGAAGTTCCAGGATGGAAATGGGAAAGCATTTCCATGGACTTTGTCACGGGATTACCCAAAACACCATCAGGATATGATGCCATCTGGGTTATAGTGGATAGACTAACTAAGTCTCACACTTTCTACCTATCAGAGCCTCATATTCTCTGGAGAAGTTGGCTAAACTTATATAGAACAAATTGTAAGGCTGCATGGCGTTCCTTTAACTATAATCTCATTCGGGATCGCGATTCACTTCAAGATTTTGGGGAGCTTTTTAGAAAGCTTTCAGGAGCAAACTTTGTCTGAGCACGGCTTATCATCCCCAACTGAACGGGCAAACTGAAAGGACCATTCAAACACTGGAAGATATGTTGAGAGCATGTGTGCTAGAATATCGTGGGGGTTGGACAACTGCTGACTATCGAATTTTCCTACAAAACAGCTACCATGCAAGTATCGGAATGGCTCCCTATGAAGCTTTGTATGGAAGGAAGTGTCAATCGCCTCTTTGTTGGTACGAATCAGGCGAGATTCAGTCTTTTGGGACCAGACCTCATTCAACAGTCCGAGAATAAAGAGGATCCAAGTAAGATTTTTCCTGCTAGTCGCAGAAAAGCTACGTAAGAGGAGGAGACGTTAGAATTTCAAGAGGGAGATCACGTATTTTTGAAGGTTACCCCTACAACCGGGATAGGTAGAACTATTAAAGTCAAAAAATTAAATCCTCGCTTTGTTGGTCCATTCCAAATCCTTGGTCGTGTAGGCTTAGTAGCATACCGTATAGCTTTACCTCCACATCTCTCAAACCTCCATGACGTATTCCATGTGTCACAACTTCGAAAATACAACCCTGATTCTAGTCATATACTAGAACCTGAATCACTGACAGCGAGGATGACCTAACTTTCGAGTTACCACTAGCACAAATAGTAGATAGAAGCATGAAGCAACTCGAGGGAAATCCATCTCCTTGTCAAGGTTGCATGGGGAAAGGAAGGATCCAAGGAGTATACGTGGGAGCTAGAGTCCAGGATGAAAGAAGACTATCCTGCACTCTTCAGGTACTAAATTTTGAGGGCAAAATTTTTTTAAGGGGTAGAATGTAACGACTCGCCTTTTTATCTCTAATAAAATAATTAATTGTGAGTAATCGGTAGGATTTTAAAATTTCGCAGAATGCGGTATGATTGAAACAATATAAGGATTCACAAAAAAAAATAATTAATTTAAAAAAAAATGAAAATTCATTTAATATTATTAAAAATTCAATATAATAATATTATAACTAGAGATATAGAATAAGACCTATAAGTGGTATAAGGACATTGAAAAATAATGATAAGGTTAAATAGATGTTTTTAACCCAGGAAGAACTCAGGTATCAACGGTACCAAATGATAATAATTGGTACACCGAAGTGGTAATAACCGGTACACCAAAACATTGAGTTTAGTAAAAATAACGGATATTATCGGATTCCAAATAATTTTTTACTTGTGACAATTAAATAAATATAGATATTCTAAATTTTGATACAAGACAAATTGATCCTAAATAACACTTGCCTTACTTTCTCTCCAAGTTAAGGCAATTAAAAATGAAAAAGAAACAAAAAATCACATTTGTTTCTCTAATAAGTTACAAATCACGTTTTCCTTTGTTCTTCTTTCTTCCTTCTTTGTTCTTCATTTTCCAAGCTTTCTCTTTGGGCAAAACTCCATCAAAACACCATAATCTCAAAGGATACTCATAGGTAAGCTTCTAAACTTCTTCAAGAACATTTTCTTTACATCAAGATCAATTAAAAACTTTATTTTTCCCTTGCTTTTGGTCCTAGTGGCAGCACAAATAAGGGCTGGAATTTGGGGTTTTGAGGCTTGATAAATTAGGGAAAAAGCTTAAGAAAGGTAGGAAAATTATCCTAGTCTCTTGCTTCATGATGTTTAGCTATTTTGCTAAGATAAGTGCTTGATTTTCTTGGTGTTATGATGCTGAAATCTGAACCAATTTAGGGTTTATGATTGCTTGAGTTATGATGGAATTGTTTATGTTGAAATCAGAATTTTTTTCTAGCAACTACATGTGTTGGAATTGATAGATATGGAAGAATACATCAACAACAACTCTTGTGAACTTGCTGAAAAATCTGAAACCAATTCTTAGAATCTATGATGGTCTAAGTTGTGATGAGATTTTGTATACAAACAACCAGAATTTTATTTCAGAAATTTCAGAATTTATAAGTGCTTGGATTGTTATGAAATCTTGTGTATTAGAATTTCATGTGCTGGAATTTTTAGTGTGTTACAGCACTAAATCTTGGTTTGCATGATATAAGAAGTGCTATAAGTGGGTATGTGCTAAAGTCTTATGTGCTGGAATTTTTCTACAATAATTCTTGAGTTGTTTTATCTTGCTATACATAATGATCAAGCTTGAAAAAAAATGGCAGCAAAACTTGGTTGTATCTTCAAAATTTAGGAGCAATTATTGTTCAAGAAGTTCCCTTGAAATTTATAAGAATTTTCATGAAGAATTTTACAAGTTATGATGATATAAAATCTCATAAAGAGTTTAATAGATTTTATAGAATATCTCATAAGAATTAAGGAGATTTCAAGAAATCTCAAGCAAGAGTATGAGATATAGAATTATTAGGAGGAGATTTTCTTAGAATCACATAAGGTTCCTTAAGCCAACATTAAAGATCTTTATAAATAGGGAAATTTTAAGAAATAAGCCTTATGTAATGTTAATTGCTTAGTGGTAAGCTCATGGATTCATGGGTAGTAGTAGACGTGCTACGCCCTTAGAACTATATCAGGTTGTAATCGCGACGGCATTACATCGTTATGAGAAAGGGATGTACTAGAAAGAATAGCGAGGCTATTCAGAATGAGATGTAGTAGACGTACTCCATCTAGTGAACTATATCAGGTTGTAACGATGACGTTACATCGTTGCAGTACGATCCATAGAGAGTATATCAGAAGAATCCTATGGGTTCTACCATTAAGTTTAACATTTTCTAATAAGAAATTAGATCATAAGAAATAATGACACTAATTAATGAGACCATTACATAAACAACCACAAATTACATTGCTTATTTTGCATTAAGTTGAATATCATTGAGTAACAAACGGGTGTTTTCCTATTGGGAATCGTTGATTCTCATTCTTGCTTGTGATGTATTTTATATAGATGGCCTCAATCGTGTTCTTCCTAGAGATGCTAATGTGCAGTGGCACTACGACAGGAGCTAGGGTCACTGGACCTGGTTGCTGAGTCTCGTATCCATATTTATGTACTTTCCGCTCGCCGCTACTACTGTTATGAGTCCTACTTTTGATCCAGCGTCCCCTTTCCTCTTTTCCACTGTATATGACTCACCCACCACCCACCACCTTGGCCGATGTGTCCTACCTCAGAGGAGACATCTTCTGGTTCCTCACTCCTTGGGGTAGTGAAACTGGGGCTACAGCGACGTGCCTAATGGGCACTACTCTCCACCCGCTTGATCAACTATGGTGTACCCAGTTTGTTGATAGATGTCGTAAGCTTAGAGTCCACATTATTGTACTATCATGGCTCTTATGTTTGACCTTTTGATGAGTCTGATTGAGGGAGTTAGGTTTATATATATAGTTGGCTGTATTTTGTTAGGCCCTAACCCAGATTAGGTGGTCTCTGCGAGGACCAGGGTAGGGTTGTTCAAAGTAAATATGTAATTAGGTGTGAATGTATATACTATGCTTATATGACTTAACTGACTATGGACGTGATATAAAAATGTAAATTATCGTGTGACCAACTTCTTAGGATGTGTATTGTTTTCCCAACATTTCTATACGACAATTATTATGTTGAAAGGATTACGATATGCAAAAGAAAAAAAAATTAGTATAGCTTTTAGTGCAAGGCTCATATTTATTACAACACCTACGCATACAATTCCTATGAATGAGAAAGATAAAGTCTATAAAGTAGTTATGAGTAACAACTACTTACTGTAATGTTATGACTCGAGCATAGCACTATAGTAGGATGGGTGTTACAAACTCTAGTTAAGCGTTCTTGACTTGGAGCAATTTTGCTATGGGTGACCTCTGGAAGCTTTCCAGGAAGCGTGTGAGTGAGGACAAAAGCAATTGAAAGAACCGTGTTAGTTGTAGCAGTGTCAATCCATAAAGCAGGCAAAGGACGTTACACCTGCCAAGGATCAGATTTGACAATGATTCAACTTGTGATTTTTGTAAAAAAAGCAAGCAAACCAAACTTCTTTACATAACAAAAATGTGGTGTCAACCACCAAGCCATTTGAGCTTTTACACATGGATCTCTTTGGACTAACAAAGACTACAAGTCTTGCTAGAAAAAGATATTGCCTTGTCATTGTGGATGATTACTCAAGATTTACATGGGTTATCTTCCTAGCTTCTAAGGATGAGGTGTTAGAAAGATTCAAGGTTTTTGCAAAATGAGTATGTATTCAAAGATTCTCAAATTACCTCTATTAGATTAGATCATGGAAAAGCATTTGAAAATCATGTTTTGAATAGTTTTGTAAAAAATATGGCATTTTTCATGAGTTTCTGACCTAGAACTTCCCAACAAAATGGGGTTGTTGAAGAAAGAATAGAAGGTTGTAAGAGATGGCCAAAACCATGCTTTTAGAAAGCAATTTATCAAAAAAATTTCTAGTAAGGTTGTAAGCACCTCATGTTATATTCAAAAGAGAATCTTTCTAAGGCCAATCCTTAAGAAATTCCTTATGAGTTATGGAAGGGTAGAAAACCCAACAAATCATACTGCCATATATTTGGCTTATCTTGTTTTATTCTTAACACCAAGGACAAATTCACAAAGTTTGATCCTAAGTTGTGATGGAATTTTCCTAGGATACTTTCAGGGTTGAAAACTCAAGGTGTACAACAAAAGAACATAATGTGTTGAAGAGACCATCCACATCAAATTCAAAGAGCTTAAGAAGGACTTTATTGATGATCTGGAAGAGCTAGGAGAACCTTGAGAAGCTGAATCTTAAGGAATCCTCAAGAATGCAAGCAGATGAAAGCACAATATTTAGAAAGCAAGCTCCAGAACAAGGACATTCAGAAAGCATACCAGACACCAAAGCCATAAAGAAGATAGTTCAAATATATAGTGATGACATTATATTTGGCACTCTTGTAATGACTCGTTTTTTGTATTGATTGTGATAAAATAATTAAATGTGAATAATCTATAGGGATTTTGAAAATTTTGACAGACACAATTATGATCACAACAATATGAGGATTTTGTCAAAAAAAATTAATTTAATATTATTAATCAATATAATAATATTTTAATGGGGATAAAAAATCAGGCCCTATAAATGGTATCAGGAGCATCTCTCCTAGTAGTGTGGTAAAGGATGAACCAAGCGGAAGCTGATAGGCATGTAACGCCCAGTGATCGAGGGAGGGAGTGATCATCGTGAGAAGGCACAAACAATGAGGCTCCTGCAGGGCTTTTAAGCAGAGGGATACATGAATGAACCAATTACACACTAGAATGAGAAGGATCCTAGGCGTGTAGGTATGGACTATAAAGTTGAGGATGACTTATATGAATTGATTTGTACTACCTATACTAACAAGATGCATTTTCTTTTTGGTAGCCCATCACTAAAGAACTCCATGTTTAAGCATGCTTGACTTAGAGAAATTTTGGGATGGGTACCTCCTGGGAAGTTTTTCCAAGGAGCGTGTGAGTAGGGATAAAGCATTCTGAGAATATCTGTGTTGGTTTGTGGGGACAGTCATCAATCCATAAAGCAGAATTGGATGTTACAAATTACAATTATGTTGTTTCACTATTTTATTATGACATACTATTTATGTTCAAACTTACGATGCAAGAGAAAAGAGTTTTATGTTGGTTACAAAAAAGGCTCATATTTAATATTATATAAACACCTTTAAGATCAAGCAAAGTTAATAAGTAATAACTACTCACTATAAGGTTATGGCTTAAGCATAGCTTTATGGTAGGAATGGTGTTACACCTCTGATCATTCTCTTTGTGAAAAGTTTTCAAAATTAATGCAAAGTGAATTTGAGATGAGCATGATGGGTGAATCAAGTTTTTCCTTGGACTTCAAATAAAAACACAAAAAGAAACAGTGATCCATCAAGAAAAATATACAAAAGAGTTTTTAAAAAAGTTTAATAATAAGGACCAAGCCAAACCCATGAGTACCCCCATGCATCCATTTCAAGTCATCGATGCAATAATAATGGAGAAAAGGAATTTGAAAGTAATTATAAAGGAATGATCGGTTCACTTCTTATCTTAGTAAGTGGACCAACATTCAATTAAGTGTGCAAATTTGTGCTAGATTTCAATTTAACCTAAAGCAATCACACTTAAATACGTTGGTACTACCAATCTCAATTTATGGTACGAAAGGTACATCTTGTAAGATTTAGGATACTGTGATGTTGATTTTAAGAGAGTTGAAAGAAAATGCACAGTGGATGTTGCTATTTCTTTGGAAAAGACTCATCACTTGGTCATGCAAGAAGCAAAATACGTTGTACATTCAATAGCTAAAGCTGAATATGTAGCCGCGCAAACTATTATACCTAGATCTGTGGATAAGGAATCAACTAGAAGATTATCACCTGAGGTGTTCCAAAATCCTTATCCTTTGTGATAACACAAGTGCTATTAATCTTGCTAAGAATTCTATCTGGCATTCTAGATCTAAGCACATTGATGTTAAATATTATTTTATTAGAGATCATGTTCAAAAAGGGATGTTGAGTTAAATGTTTGTGAATCCTGAAGACCAAGTGTTTGATATATATACAAAACCATTAGCTGAAGATCATTTTTGTGTTTCAAAAAACTTTTAAACCTTAAAAATTTTTAAATCTACATTGCATTCATGCATAAACATCTTTGGAAACTTGTAACACCTAACTTTTAACCTCATACGCTAAAGTGCATTTTTAATTAATTATTAAGTTATGTCTTTGTTTCAATTTTGACTTATCTTTTAAAATACAAGTAAGGAAAATATGACTAAATTTTTTTTTGAACTTAAAACTTAAATGTGAGCGCTTGTGCATAAATACCAATTAATACACATAAGACATAGCAACCAAATACACATTGTAACGCCTCATTTTGTGCAATAACAAATGAGTCATTTTTACCCAGAATTCAAGGATAGCTGACCTAATTCAATGGGTCAACTCAATGTTTGAAGGGATTATATATGTTATGTTTGATATCAGAGGTGAAAATCTCATTTTCTAAACTTTCAGCTCAAAATGACCAAAATACCTCTCCTGTGTTTTACGCGGTAAAGGTGCCGTTTGAGCCCGAAATTTTTCCAAGAAGTTCGGAATGATGTTTTTGAGTGGATTGTGATGTTTAGTTGGGCTTGGGAGGTTGAACAGTTTTAGTGCAAAATTACCATTTTGCCCCTAAAAGTGTAACAAGCTAATGACGTAATTAAGCAAATCTAAGCAATATTAGGCTCTAATCGAAGATTAATTTATTTTGATAATTAATCTCAAGTCAAAATAATTTATTAAGGTTAATTAGAACTTAAGATTGCTTGGTTAAACTCTAATTACATTCTTTGATTTAAGATTCATAGTCATGGAATCTTGAATAGTATCTCTCTAATTCCTTAAATTAAAGAATTGTGCTCATACCTTCATTTGACTAAAAGAATGATTTTAAATTGTTAATCTAGCAAGAACACTCTCCTAATCAAGTCTTGACAACCTTAATTAGCCATTACCTCACCTAAACACTTTCTTACAAACTCCTAAACAAAACCTTAATCAAAGAAACACCTAAACACATCCTTAAACCACAATTATATGAACAAAATCCCTTCCCCCTTGGCTGATATGCTGACCAAAAATCCCTTCCCAAATTGTGTCACATGTTGAATTTTCTCTTCACTCAAAGGTCATACTTCAAGCTATACCATGACCCATACTTCCACCCATGCTTGCCCATGCCTAAGCCCATGCTAATCAAGAGATATTTCTTCTCTCCTTCCTCAAGATGACCGGCCACCCTTCCTCCTCTAAGGCCATCCATGAGCTCTCAATCTTCTATAAATATACTAGCTTGGAAGCCCTTAGGATCCTTTACACACTTGAGCAAACTTTAAGCTTTCTTCCCAAATACAAAGAGCTTCTTTTTCTCTCCTCCTTAGCCGTGTTTTCCAACAAGGAATCAAGAGGATTTCCTTCTCTTTTCCTCTCAAGAAACAAAGCTTTCCTTCCTCTCTTCAAGACTTCTTTAGGTAGGGGTTTGTTTTCCAAGTTTTGTGTGCTTCCTTTAAGGAAGAATTCTAGTTTTCTCTTGGTTTTTCCAAGTTCTTCTTCTCTTCTTTTATTTTCAGCCTAGAGCCTTTTGTCAGAAAACTTTGGCTTGATGATGAGGTTTCAAGATAATGGACTTGTGATGCATGTGAGAAACCTCTAAAGCTTGAAAACTTGGTCTTGGACCACATATGATTTCGATTTTCCCTTTTCTTTTTCCCTCCAAAGATTTCGATTTTCATTCCTTTCTTTAAACAAAGTTTGATAAAAATGTTGAGTAGATCGCTAAAAGTTTTGTTAAGAAAATTAATCACATGTTTTCAAAGAGCTCTAAGCTTACCCTTGCCAACCTTAAAGTTGGTTGGTCGTTCTAAGAGTTTTACTCTAGATTGAAGCCCATGAGCAATAAAATAAAGAATATGAGTAGTTCTATTTATGTTTGTTTTGTTTAAGTGTTGGTATTTTTGTTTTGATCACTTTTTGGAGCTTGATGATGAAGTTCAAAACAAAGACTTCTTTGAAGACTTGGTGTTAAGAACTCTAAAGCTCATCTTCTATTGTTAAGATACATGTTGGGTTAAGGCTATTGATATTCCTCTAAAGTCTTGCAAGAGCTCTAGTTAAGATAAAATAAGTTGCATCCATGTTTAAATTTGTGCCTTGCATCTCATGTTTATTTTGATGCCATCACTAAGCTCTCAAGAATAAATAAATGAACTTGCATTATCATGTTTAAATTCCCAAGCTTGCATTTCATGTTGACATTTCAAGTCATCACTTAATCTTTAAAGATAATAATGAGGTTGCATCTCATGTTTATTTTATGCTCTCACTTTACCTTATAATGAAGAGTAAAATGAAGTGCATAGCATGTTTAAGATTATGTTATTACCTAAATACTCTAGAGCTCAAAGACTTACCCTAAGTATCTTCAAATGGAAATCTTAACCATGATAAGTTAATGTATTTTAGTATGATACAATGATGGTTTTGATTTTGTAAAATGTGAGGATGATTTCAAGAAAATGTTGGAAAAATGTTTTATGAGGTCTCAAGGTGTTTAAATAGCTTGAAAAGTGTCAAAAATCATATCTTCTCAAATTCCAGGAGGTTCTGTAATCAATTACCAGCTTATATAATCGATTACCAAGTGGTTTTTCGAAGGTTTTTTGGTTTTGGTAATCATTACCAACAATGTAATCGATTACCAAGGCTATTCTTCATGCCCAGAAACTGGTCTTTAAAACCCTGTAATTGATTACCTGTTCATGTAATTGATTACTCTTGATGTTCTTTATTTTGGAAAAAGTTTTAGCCCTAAGTAATCAATTATCATCCTATGTAATCGATTACCAAGTTGTTCTTTGAACCTAGAACAAAATTTAGTCATTGGTAATCGATTACGATCACATCTAATCGATTACAGAACACCTTTTTTGCTCTTAAATTGTTCCAGAGAAAAAACTAGCAACTCTTATGCACTTATAACATGATTTTATGCAATTATGTGTGATGCACACTTTTGGTTTCTTGTTGCTTGGCCACTATATAAATTCTGTTGGAGGAGGTAAAATGCGTAAGATTATGTTTGAGCGAAGTGAGGAATGATTTCTAAAGTTAGGAAAGACTAAGTAAATAGAAATGACTTAAGGCAAGAATCTTAAAGCACTTAGACACAAGAATAATAACTTCTATTCTAGCATAATTGAGCTTAAGGAAGATGGTTCATAATTAGTGAATATGTCTAGAAGTTGAATGTAGAACCTTAGGCAAAGAGCAGAACCCCATAACCAAATAATACTCATGGTGATTAATCTATAACAATGCTGTTTGGATGAGTTATAAAGCATAGAGGTTAGAGAGAATTATAGGTAATGATTTCCTAGGTGAAGTAAGGATCCATAATGAAAGATAGGATAATTAGAACGTAAGTTTAAGACCCGTTAGGGCCAAAAGCATAAGATATCTTAAGATAAAGAGGTGCAATGTGAGAATGAGATCGAGTGAGTATTGCTTTGATGTATGTGAATGTTTTAAATGCCATGAGCATAAGAATGTATGGATGTGTGGCATGTTGCTTTGATGATGTGGTATGCTATGTTTAAAATGCATGAGAATATGAGACATGAATAGAGGATATGTTATATGATGTTCTATGGTTGTATGCTCATGTTGCATATATACAAGATATGATAAAGAGGAAATGATCCCATTATGACTTCCAAGTTAAGGGTTGTGGGTAATTAAAAAAGATATGTTAAAGAGGAAATGATCCCATTATGACTTCCCAAGTTAAGGGTTGTACGGGGTAATCCAAGAAGATATGTGATTCCCCCATTTTTCCCCGTATAAATCTAGCGACGACTAGTTAGGATAAGCTCATTCCTAGGCGATGGGTGTATTTGGAGTTTTGGTGGCTATGTGAAATCGCCAAGGCAGCATGTTGGGTGGATTTTGGTGGCTACGATGAGGGTGGAAAAGTTAAGAAAGGAACTCGTAGGGTTCAACTATGATAAAGTAAAAGATGCACATGCATATGTTTCATGGATGTTCCATTGGTGCTTATGATTAAGTGATATATGTTGAGTATGTGAACTGTCATGTTCAAGCATTGCCATGCATACATAAAATATCTGCTGCATTTATACCATGAAGACTCATGCTAAAAGAAACCCACTTCGGATAATAGGATTTGAGAAATTAAAACTGAACCTATGCATGCACACCTCTTTCATAATGAAACCGAAGTGGCTGGGTGATGACGATGACACTTGTGTTAAAGTTGGGGACCTCCTGAGAATCTTGTATAAGTATTCTCACCACTTTTGTTTTCCTTCCCGTGTCGTCTCCAGACGGGATTGATGCGGATGTTTGTGATCTTCCTTGAGGCACGGGCATAGGAATCACGTCATCTAGTCAGAGTTAGGGCGTAGTGGAAGCATGAAGACTAGTCTAGCTTTGTTATTATTCTGTTTTGTGTTAGTTAAAGTTGTTTAGTGTAATTGATACCCCTAGGTGTCCTTATATTTATAAGGACATCGTTGTTATGTTATGATTATGATATACTACTACAATTTATGTTGTGATTATTCTATGGATTATTCATGGTTGTTATGGTGACGTATATTTGGTTGTTATGTTTTACAACTAATAGTCGATCTATACGCATGCGTGGCTCGCATTTTAAGTCTTAAGTTCAAAAAAAAAAATTATAGCGTATTTTTAATACTCGTATTTTAAAGAAAAGTAAGTCAAGATGTAACACCCTAATATTTAACCCCAATACGCCAAGGACGTATCAAGATTAATTATTAGTTATTACTTCTCTTTAAATTCATTTACAAAATACTTAGCGGAAAATACAGGTAAAATTTTTTTATGAAAGATTCATATAAAACAAAGTGCGAGCCTTTACGTGTATCATAAATATAATGTGAAGCGGAAGAATACATAAAACATATAGAACATAAACATTAAAGAACACATCCATCATGAAAACATTCCTCATCACATTAGTTAACATAGTTTAGTACAATATCATTGGAATGTAAAGGAAACATAGAGTCTTACCCATACTAGTGGGCAGAGTTGGTACAACAACATAAAATAAGAAACATAATAACAAATACATGAAAACAACCCCAAAAGATACTCCCAAGCTAAGACTCCCCTCCCTCAAGCTATGGAGGATGCTCCTACCCATCCCTTGGTGGCACATATCCAATGACTGGGCAAGCTCCTCGATGCGTGAGGCGAATGATGGGCGAGCATGCCCACCACGGTGAGGGTGCATTTCTGGACGTCGTGCTAACCTCCACGTCATCATCTCCTCGCACCCATCCCGATGTCCATGGGTAGGAAGGGAGAACCTCCAGAAAGGATGAGAAGGAGGATCCTCCTGGGTCGTCTCCAACGTCTCGGGTGAGGCACGTACTGGGGGTAATCTCGCACGAGATGCGATCGGGGGCGACTCTTCGTCATCTGGGTCACGTCCTCTCAAAAATCATGTCGTCGCCAAAGGGGAAGGTCGGAGTGAATCTGAAGCTGGAGACTGGAAAGGCAAACGGCGTCCCATGTATGCAAAAATGCGTATAGCACAACGACCCTGAAGTGGTAGGACTGATGTCCAATCGTAGTGCAGCTCCCATGGGTGCATCAACAAAAATCATGAATGACGCCATCGATGTCTGAAGACGTAACGGAAAACAGAGAGGGGTGAGAATCTTGCTAAAAAATCTCAGTAGGGAAATCCTCTATCCTAGTGTCATCGTTTACATCCCAGGAACCTTGGGTTTATTATGAAAAGGTTAAGCATGCATAGGTTCATTATAAGGTTTTCACAAAGATATTTATCCAAGGTCCATGTCTTTTATAATGATTCTTAATGATGCATGCAACATAATAGTTCATGGATGCATGGCAGGACTTTAGATAAATCAAACAAATATCAAGCAACATATAAGTGGCATGTAACTTTCTCTTGAACATCTTTCCTTTTCTCATACTTGTGATACCAATCATAATAGTAACCACACCCCTTTAACTAGGCTATGAGCTCATACCATAACTAGTCGTCACTAGTTCTTATTTATCCTCTTGATAAGCGAATCATAAACATAATCATATTCATCATAATCATCATAATCCCGACTCCCAAAGTACGGGTAGGAGCCTAAGGATCACCCATCATGGGACTTTTTCCTTCTTCGAAACGCATTGACTGGTTAAGACCAACGACTTTGTTGCTTTGGCAGGCTAATGTCTATGTCCTCACGATTTTACCTTCTCCTCACAGAGCAAGAGAAGTATGTCTCGGTGTGTCACTTTAAACATCATATATTTTTCCTTCTTCGAAACGCATCAACTTGGTTAAGACCAACTTTGTCTGCTTTGGCAGGCTGATGTCTATGCCCGCACGGTTTTACCTTCTTCTCAGAGCAGGAAGTACGTCTCGGCATATCACCGTTAAACATCATCTTTCTCAAAAACTTTCTTATGTCCCTCAAATTTGACGGATATTCGCGGCATAACAACTACACTTCGAATTTCCTAATTTGAGTCATGCCACATAATTTCAGTCACATGCATCATTTTCATGGAACTTTCTCAATTCAATAACTTTCTAGTTCACATGAGCATATTTCTCAATTCATTCATATTTCGAAACCTTATGCATCTTAAATACAACATTTCATCATATCACCATATCAAATCATACACATAAAGTTTCATGCTCAAGGAATTAACATAATCACATCATCATAAATATGCTCGAGGCTCATCATCATAAGTGTGCACGAGGTTCGTCATCATAATTATGTCTCGGCCACCTATCTCATAGTATCTTATGCTTTGACCCTTACGGGCTTTAAACTTGTATTTGCATCTTTATTACCCTCAAGAGGTTAACACTTAGACTGTTCTCTAAGATTTCAACTCACTAAAAATCCCATACCACTGCACATGAAAAGGCAAAAATTCATTTGCTTAAGGGGCTTAATCTCCATTCGTGGCCCTTTTTAAGATCCGTCTTCGCCTAAGGCTCCATAATCAATTCCTAGACCAATTATGGGGTTCTTGTAACACCCTAAAATTTATTTAAAAAATAATTTAAAATTTAGTAGTCATAATTTTAAAAATCTAACAGTTTAGCAACAATGAGGGTGACCCAACGAACGTTAAAAAAAAAAATTCCTGCGGGTGAATAGTAACCCTATGGGCCGCTGCTCGCGGAAGCTAAACCCTAGATTTTGGGCCTGAGATGCCGAAATTAGGAAAACATGGGAATAAGGTTAGAAATAGGTGGGAATGATAATTTTATACTTAAAATTAATTTTCGGGCAATATAGGTTCAATCGGTACGGTGTTTACCCTTTCGGAAATTTCTATGATTTTAACACGAAAGATATTTTTAGTCACCACAAATGGTCAAAGCTTATCCTTTTAGGACATGTGGAAGGCCAAGATTTAATCTTAGAATCCAAGATTTAATCTTAGCCATCCATTTTGCTTTAACACATAAATGATGATTTACTTTATATAATATCTTCAAAGCATTAAATACAAGAGCCAAGTCACATTTTCTTCTCCAAGACACCATCAAATTCAGCAGCAAGGAGGAACCAGAAACCTTCATTTCCATGAGCCAAACTTGCATTTCAACCCCAAAAACACTAGCCTAGACTTGTTAAAACCCAAAACTCCCTTCACAAAACTTGTCTACACCCCAAACCCCACAATATAACCGATTAGAATTTTAATCCATCACTTTTTTCCACTTTGAGCCATCATACATCACTGTCTAAGGGAGGTTTGTGACTTGATTTGGAGTCCTTGTAGTGAAGAGAAATCAATTAGAGCATCTTTTGGAGTTAGAACTCTTCAAGCATCACAAGTAGGGTTTCTGTTGCCTTTTCTTGTCAAATTTTTCTGATTTGTTTTGGCATGACCTAAGTCCAAAATTTTTGGTTTTTTTGATTGATATTATGTTGATATTGATGTGTGATTTTTGGTGGTGTGTTTAGATGGTGTTAAAAGAGGGTTTTTATCAAAATAAATTTGGACTAGGTTTCTGGAATTTCTGTTGTCCTGTAGGCAGCAGTGGTTCATGAATTTTCTGGAATATTTGTGGGTGTTTTAATGGGCTATAAAAATTTTATGTTGAAGAGAACACCTTAAAATAACTACATGAATTTTATTGGGTGTTAGTTTTAAGGTTTGATGCCTCAGAAAAATCAGAAACCGAAATGAGGCAGATGCTGTCCTGATTGTTGAGACTGAGGCAGTAAACTTGTCTGAATTTATTACCATAGTAAATAATTGAACTAGCTCTTGAAATTTTTACACGAACTTAATGATATATTGAAGTATTACTGTGAATTTTATTGTGAATTAATTCAATCATTTGCTAGGGTTAAATATTTGGGAACTGGTTCTGGTCTGGGAATTGGTGGCCCCTGACCACTAAATTTGTACATTTTACTGAGGTGGCTATAAAACTCTGTTTGTCCTGAAATTTTTACAGGTTATTCTAGACACATTGAAGTGTCATACAGAATTTTTGTGACTCTTGAAATGACTGTTTGATATAATAATGAAATGGTGTGCCTAGGACAGTAACTCTGTCCATTGTGATGGGAATGGAACAATGCTTTGAATTGAGAATGTAATGGCACTTTGGCTTCTAGTATGACATGAATATTTGATATTAAGTGTTTGGCCAAGTGACTTATGACATGTAAATGCATGCTATGGATTTTAAAGATTGAAGTATGAGAAAGAATGAGAATTTCATTGTGAATGATTGCCTATATGTGGCCTATGTATGCATTTGAGAAAATAGAAAAGTATATGATGCCATTATAAGGATGTATAAATTTAAATTATGCATGTTCTGATATATGGATAAAATAAAAACAAGACTTAGATTGAATGAGGAAGGCGAAAGTAGTAACTTCCCAAAATTTATTTTGAGTCGATAGACGTATCGGCTAGGATAAGATCTGTGGGATTCGGAAATGAAAAAAAATGAAGTTCAATGACCACGTATGGAATGAGCTTAGCTTGATAAAAGCCTATTTCCCTTGTGTGTGTGATCCACCATAAATACCCATTGGCTATAAATGGATCTATTGTGGAATTGTCCACTGAAATTACCCGTTGGGTAAACTAAGTCTTTCCTATGTCAATGAAAAAAGAGAAAATGTACTGATTTGATCTTTGTGGCCATAAGTGATACCATGTCACCTTGAGATAAATTCATTGCATGTATTATATGCTACTTATCTTATTTTGAATTGTCCACCTTGTGTAACTTAGTAATTGCTGGAATGTGATGAGATATATGCTTGAAGTGACGAAATGTTAAGAGAAACCCACTTCGGAGGAATGGTTTTTGAACATTAAAAATGAATCTTTGATATATGTCGCATGCTCACATTTTCTTAATAAATCGAAGTGGCTGAGGCGATGACGATGACTTTATGATTGGAAATTGGGAGTTGCCCTCCTAGAATTTTTAAAATTCTCACCCCTATGTGTTTGTTTCCGTGTCGCCTCCAGGTTAAGCTAGAGGATGATGATGCTGCTATGCAAAGGAGTGTAGGATTGCTGGAGTGTAGTAGTTACGTTTTATGTTGTACTTAGTGAAATGAGTATGTATGTAAATGTATTAGAAGAGATATGTACTAAAGCTCATAGAGGAGCTTCCTTATGTATTTTAGCTGTATGTTTAATAAACTTGATATTTACTTGTAATATGTTTTAATAGAATTACGCTTAGTTATCTCGCACATGAATCGAGCTTGCTATAGATAATTAAGAAAGGTCCGCTAATTAATAAGTAACAACGCTCAGTATGATTTGATGGCTTAAGAATGGTGCTTTACTTGGGAGGATGTTACATAATGGTATCAAGATCATCCTTGTAGGACCTTGAGGAATGGACTGGCTATGCTTCCTTAGTAAATGTCATGCATTATAATTTTATATATGTGTATGACTGGTTTAGAATGTTGTGGATTGCTGCCACCCTTAGCTTGGTATTGAGCTGATCAACTCAATAATTCTTGTTTGGTGTGACAGGGATCGATGACTTCAAATCGGCAAACTAGGAAGGGAGCGGGAATAACGCCGCAATGATGGACACCTTTCGTGAGATGACGCTATGAGAGAACAAGCTCGCCAATAGGATGATGGAAAGGTTGGATCGACATGCCGAAGGAAATCCAGTTGGAATCCTAGAGGAGTTGAAGTGGACGTGAATACCAGGAGTTTTAGAGTTCAGGAAAGCAACCCCCGGCTTTTCAAGGAGCCTTCAACCCAAGTAAAGCAAGAATGGATTAAGGCCATGGAGAAAATTTCCTCAGTCTTCCTTGCAGAGATCCAGAAAGTGGCTTTCGCTACTTACATGCTTGGAGGCAGAATAGAGTTTTGGTGGGTCTGGTACTAAGGGGTTGTTTGAAGCTTCTTAGATTGAAGTCACCTGGGATATCTTTAAGGAAGCTTTCTACCACAAGTACTTCCCCTTCGATGCGGAATGTAAAGGAGTTGGAGTTCATGGCACTCAAGCAAGGGCCCATGAGTGTAGCAAGTACACAAAGTTCGGAGGAGCTCTGCAAGTTTTACACTATCTACCATAATCCTGACGAGCTTGGAAATGCATGAAGTATGAAGGAGGCTTACGGGAAGATATTGAAGTTGCAGTGGGTCTTAGAAATTTGATTATGCAACCCTAGTGAACAAGTGCCGACGGTAAGGACTTAACAAGAAGCTAGCAATGGCCAGATCTGCTAAGGACACTTCTAACAAAAGGTTGGCACTTGAGGACCAAAGCTTTGAGGAGGCTTCGCCCCAAAAGAAGCAATTTTGGGCCATCCCATATGAAGACAAACACTGCCAAAGTCAACGTGTGGCAAAATTGCCCAAAATGTGGGAAGAATCATGGGAACGACCTTGCTTGGCTGGACAATACGTATGCTACCATTGTGGGAAACCGGGGCATAAGATATGGAGTGTTAAAGATATCCAAAGCCTCTGAGAAGCCAACTACAAAGCCACAACGACAGAAAGGGTTTTTACCATAAGTGCGAGGGACGTCACCACCTAAGAATTCGACCTGGTAGGAACGTTTAGGATTTGATTGAATTGTTTAACTGGATTTGTAACGCCCAATTTTTATGGAATTTTTACTGTCATTAGGAATTACCGAATTACCATAGGTAAATAATATATAAAATTTGAGACCAAACAATCCTTAATAAAGGAATATAACGTTAGAAGAGAAGTTAGGAGCAATTCGTGCAAGTATTGCAAACCCCAATTTTCTACGTGTAAAATGACCAAAATGCCCCTGAGGTTATTTTACTCAGAAAATGAGGATCGTGGGCCCCATTCATCCTCAAGGGGATGTTTTGATGTTAATAAGGGATTGTTTGTGTTATGTGTGTTAATAGAGGAGAAGAATCCTAATTTTGAGCTTGACGTGCCAAATGACCAAAACGCCCTTGCCAAGTTTTAACTCTGATTGCGTGGACGAGCTTGAACCTCACTAAAATGTGTTAAAAGGTGTTTTTAAGCCATGATTAACCATTGGTTAAGCTCGGGTGGTCTCGGGCAATTTTTAAGTAAAATGACCGTTTTGCCCTATCTTTGTGCAGTTTTACAAATTTTGAGATTTTTGATTGTCTACCGAAACCTAAGCAATATTAGGCTCAAATTAAAGCTTATTAAATTCTAATTATTAATCTAGAGTCAAAATTATTTATTTAAATTGATTAGAACCTAAAATTGCTTTAAAACACTCAAATTGCTTACTAATTCACCTAAGCCCTTAACCGTAAATTCTCTAAATTGCATGAATACCTTGCCTACACCTAAATAATACATGGAACACACAAATTTCTCCTCCTTGGGCTGTAATGGATGAAATTATTGAGCCATTATGCATAAGAATAATTGCCCAAAGATACACTAAAACAAAATGCCAAAAATTCCCTAAAACATGGCATAAAACATGCCTTAAACAAGGAATGATTTTCCTCCCTTTGTCCCCATGAAATTCCATCAGCCTTCCTCCTTCATTTGTCCATTTATGAGCTTCAAAATCTCTATAAATAGGCATGCTTGAGAGGTGTTAGAAGCCTTTGATCATAACTTACAATTCTAGTTCTTAGAAGCACCAAAAGCTTTCTTTCTTCCTCCTCCTTGGCTGAATTCTTCTTCCTTTTCAAAGAGATTTTCTTCCATTTCACTCAAAGAAACCAAGTTCTCTTCCTTTCCTTCAAATCAGATTAGGTAGGGAGTTGTTTTTAAGTTTATTTCTATGTTTTGCTAAGTGTTGTTCTTGGTTCAAAATGATGATTTCATGGATTTTCTCTAGTTTTTCCATTTGGTTTTCTTCTTCCTTTTCTTTAACCAATTTGGCCATATGGCCTAGGTGGGACTAAGATGATGGCTTGATGATGAGGACCTTGAAGGTGGGTTGTGAATCCATCACAAGTTAGGCCTCTAAAGCTTGAAAGTTCCACTTGATGCAAAACTTTAAAGAATGATGTTTTTATGATGATTTTATGATCTTGAGTTTAGAATTTGAAAGATGTATTTCTCACTTTGTCTTGTTAAGATATATATATTGAATTTGTATTTCTATAAAGTCTTGAAGGAGCTCTAGTAAAGAAATCAAATGAACTTGCATCCATGTTTAAGTTTATGCCTTGCATAATCATGTTTACTTTCTATGTCATCACTAAAATTTCAAGAATGAATAAATGGACTTGCATACTCATGTTTAAATTTCCAAGTTTGCATTTCATGTTTATATTTCATGTTGTCACTTAATCTCTAAAGATAATAAAGAAGTTGCATCTCATATTTATTTTATGTTCTCACTTTATTTTATAATGGCTAAAAGAATCAACGCATGACATGTTTATTTTTATGTCATCACCTAAAGATCCTAGAGCTCAAAGACTTACCCAAGTATCACAAGCAAAGAAATAAGATTATTGGAGTTAAAGAATTGATTCTTTAAGAAGTCTTGAGATTGGAGCTTAAAAAGATGTAATAATAATTCTCTTCTCCCTTCACCGGTCATGCGGATTACCGCCGCTTGGTTTCTTAAGATTCTCTTCTCCCTCCACTGGTCCTTGACTACGCTCCAGTTTCTTGCATCATGTTTATATTTCAAGCTCTTGCATCATGTTTAATTTTCAAGTCATCACCTTAAATCTTAAAGATAAAGAAATGGATTTGCATATCATGTTTATAATTCCAAGTTATCACCTTATAATGACAAGATTAAAATGAGGTTGCATAGCATGTTTATGATTCTAAGATATCACATAAATCTCTTAAGCTCAAGACTTGCTCCTTTTATCTTAAGTGAGAATTTTAATTATGAAGATTCTTTCAAAAAGAATTAGTTTCTAAAAGAGTTTTAAAGCTTTGCAAGGATTCTACGGGAAACTAATATTTTATGTTCACTTAAAATGTGATTTTATACAATTATATGAGGTTCATGATTCGGCTTTTGATATAGATTAGTACCAATAAATGATGATGATTTAATATGTTTGAAGTTGTGATAATTATGGTTTATTGCTAAAGGAATGATTATATGCATGTTAGAGATAAAACTAGCTTCCTAGAAAACCGTAAAAGCAAGATTTCTAGAACTTTAGAGAATGAAATTTATGCATTCTGTCCAGAGCCTTTAGTGACCTTAAGAACCAGATATTATTATGTTTAGATAAGGGACAATGATTCATAATTGGTTTAGTAATTAATTTTAGCATCATAGGGAAAGGAACGAGAAAGGGTTAAAAACGTAACTTCTAACAGTAAAACCTTAAGAACAACTTACTGTCTATGCTACCCCATATAGTCTAATAATGTTCTTAAGGCTTATAATTGATGGTAATAAATCCCTTAGATGCATAAGTAATTAGTTTGATAATTAAGGTTACCCAATTTTAGAGTTCGGTTATTTAAGGGAGCTTTACCTGAAAATTTTAGATGACATCTTTTGATGCTTTGGAATGTCAGTTATATGATGATGTAATGCCTACTGAGAATTTGATATTATTGAATGATTTCATGGCTTGCATGTTATAATTGCTATTGCAAACAATGAGAATGTTCATGCATCTTAATGATTATGATATAACATGCTAAGACTTAATGGTGACTTAAACTCATGAGGAAATAATCCTTTGGACCCATCAGACTATAGGTGGTGAAAAGGTGATCTTGAGAAAATGATCCTTTAAGACCCATCAGACTATAGGTGGTGAAAAGGTGATTCTTGCCCCTAGCCCGTTCTCTCAAAAGGGTAGAGTTGGATTTTAACTTATCAAAAGGATAAGTATATGCTAGTGACGACTAGTAAGGTATGAGCTCATAACCTAGATTACTCCCAAAGGGTGGAGTATAGGGTGGCCCCAAGGAAAATAATGATGATGATGACAAGATTTTAAGTCACCTAGGACACTAAAGGAATGAAATATGTGCACCATGTCTTGTGCATAGCTATTATGGTATGATGTTCTTTGCATAGTATTTTATGAGATGATGATGGAAATATGATGTTCTTCTATGCATAGTATTTATGATATGATGATGAGAAATATGATGTTCTTTTATGCATAGTATTTATGATATGATGATGAAGAATACGATGTGTTGATAAAAGGAAAAGTTCATTATAAACATGACATGCTAAGTTTATGATGCATTATAAGACGCATGATTAAAATCGACGAGCCTGGTAAAGTATATTTTCAAACTTAATAAATCAATCTTAGCATGCTCACTATTTCATAATAACCCGAGGTTCCTGGGGACGATGATGATGACACAATGCATCATGAGGTGAGTACCCTACTGAGATTCTTTTTATAAGTTTCTCACTCCCTCTATTTTTCTTTCCATCTCGTCTTCAGAAAAGAAGGAAGCGTTCGTGAATCACATTGAGGCTCAAGGTAGTTGAACTTGATCTTGCTAGTTTCACTCGTATATTTCAGATATCTATCCCTATCCCTGGAGTGTTATTACTAGGTGCCATTAATGGATGTCCTTCCATCCATATATTATTTATGTTTTGTTAAATTGCCTACACTTAGTCTTATTCTGTTGGTAGGCAAAATATCTATATGATATGTAATTATGGATGCTGTATGATGGAGCCAATATATTATGATGTGATGTTTGTAAATTCCTATGTGTCTTTTAAATTTTGCTAAATCATTCACGTTAGCGCGGCTCACGTTTTCAATTATGTTTAAAAAAAAATGGCTCGTAATTTCACTAAGTATTTTCAAAGCATGATTAAGGAACTGAAGCAAAGAGTAAAGTCTAGTAATTAATCAGATCCGCCTAGGTGTATTGGGTTAATTATTAGGGTGTTAGATGTGTGAATTCCTTATTTGATTTATGAATGTTGTCTTTTGAAACTATTTTCAAAGGAATTTTGGTGACAAAATTTTTTTTAAGGTGGGTGGTAATGTAACACCCTGAAATTTATTTAAAAATTAATTTAAACTTTAGTAGTCATAATTTTAAAAATCTAAGTTTAGCAATAATGAGGGTGACCCAACGAACGTTAAAAAAAAAAAATTCCAAGCGGGTACATAGTAACCCTGCCCGTGCCCGCGGCCTTGGAAGCTTAAACCCTAGAATCGGGCTTTGAGATGCTTAAATTAGGAAAACATGGGAATAAGGTTAGAAATAGGTGGGAATGATAATTTTATACTTAAAATTAATTTTCGACAATATCGGTTCAATCGTACGTGTTTACCCGTTCGGAAATTTCGTTGTGTTTTAACACGAAGATATTTTTAGTCACCACAAATGGTCAAAGCTTATCCTTTTAGGACATGTGAAGGCAAGATTTAATCTTGGAATCCAAGATTTAATCTTAGCCATCCATTTTGCTTTAACACATAAATGATGATTTACTTTACATAATATCTTCAAAGCATTAAATACAAGAGCCAAGTCACATTTTCTCTCCAAGACACCATCAAATTCGTCCAGAGCAAGGAGGAACCAGAACCTTCATTTCCATGAGCCAAACTTGCATTTCAACCCCAAAAACACTAGCTTAGACTTGTTAAAACCCAAAACTCCCTTCACAAAACTTGTTCTACACCCCAAACCCCACAAATATAACCGATTAGAATTTTAATCCATCACTTTCCCACTTTGAGCCATCATACATCACTGTCTAAGGGAGGTTTGTGACTTGATTTGGAGTCCTTGTAGTGAAGAGAAATCAATTAGAGCATCTTTTGGAGTTAGAACTCTTCAAGCATCACAAGTAGGGTTTCTGTTGCCTTTCTTGTCAAATTTTTCTGATCGTTTTGGCATGACCTAAGTCTGAAATTTCTAGTTTTTTTGGTTGATATTATGTTGATATTGATGTGTGATTTTTGGTGGTGTGTTTGGATGGTGTTGAAAGAGGGTTTTTATCAAAATAAATTTGGACTAGGTTTTTGGAATTTCTGTTGTCCTATATGCAGAAGTGGTTCATGAATTTTCTGGAATATTTGTGGTTGTTTTAATGGGCTATAAAAATTATATGTTGAATAGAACACCTTAAAATAACTACATGAATTTTATTGGGTGTTAGTTTTAAGGTTTGATGCCTCAGAAAATCAGAAATCAAAATGAGGCAGACTATCCTGATTGTTGAACTAGGCAGTAAACTTGTCTAAATTTATTACCATAGCAAATGATTGAACTAGCTCTTGAAATTTTTACACAAAGTTAATAATATATTGAAGTGTCACTATGAATTTTATTGTGAATTAATTCAATCATTTTCTGGGGTTAAAAATTAGGCGAACTCCTTTGGCTGGGAATTAGTGGCCCTAATCACTAAATTTGTACATTTTACTGAGGTGGCTATAGAGCTTTGTTGTCCTGAAATTTTTATAGGTTATTCTAGACACATTGAAGTGTCATACAGAATTTTTGTGACTCTTGAAATGACTGTTTTATATAATAATGAAATGTTGTTCCTAGGACAGGAACTTCTGCCCATTGTGCTGGGAATGGAACAATGCTTTGAATTGAGAATGTAATGGCACTTTGGCTTCTAGTATGACATGAGTATTTGATATTAAGTGTTTGGCCAAGTGACTTATGACATGTAAATGCATGCTATGGATTTTAAAGATTGAAGTATGAGAAAAGAATGAGAATTTCATTGTGAATGATTGCCTATATGTGGCCTATGTATGCATTTGAGAAAAGAGAAAAGTATATGATGCCATTATAAGGATGTATAAATTTAAATTGTGTATGTTCTGACATATGGACAAAATAGAAACAAGACTTAGATTGAATGAGGGAAGGCGAAGTAGTAACTTCCAAAATTTATTTTGAGTCGATAGACGTATCGGCTAGAAATAGATCTGTGGGATTTCAAATGGAAAAAAAATGAAGTTCAATGACGCTTATAGGAATGAGCTCAGCTCTTATACCCTATTCCCCTTGTGTGGTGTGATCCACCATAAATATCCATTGGGTATAAATGGATCTATTGTGGAATTGTCCACTGAAATTACCCGTTGGTAAACTAAGTCTTTCCTATGTCAATGAAAAGAGAAAAATGCACTCAATTTGATCTTTGTGGCCATAAGTGATACCATGTCACCTTGAGATAAATTCATTGCATGTATTATATGCTACTTATCTTATTTTGAATTGTCCACCTTGTGTAACTTAGTAATTGCTGGAATGTGATGAGATATATGCTTGAAGTGACGAAATGTTAAGAGAAACCCACTTCGGAGGAATGATTTTTGAACATTAAAAATGAATCTTTGATATATGTCGCATGCTCACATTTTCTTAATAAATCGAAGTGGCTAAGGCGATGACAATGACATTATGATTGGAAATTATGGAGTTGCCCTATGAGAATTTTAAAATTCTCCCCTATGTGTTTGTTTCTGTGTCGCCTCCAGGTTAAGCAGAGGATGATGATGCGCTATGCAAAGGAGTGTGATTGCTGGAGTATAGTAGTTCCGTTTTATTCTGTTGTACTTAGTGAAATGAGTATGTATGTAAATGTATTAGAAGACAGATACGTACTAAAGCTCATAGAGGAGCTTCCTTATGATTTTAGCTGTAAGTTTAATAAACTTGATGTTTACTGTAATATGTTTTAATAGAATTACGCTTAGTTATCTCGCATGAATCGAACTTGCTATAGATAATTAAGAAAGGTCCGTTAATTAATAAGTAACAACGCTCAGTATGATATCATGGCTTAAGAATGGTGCTTACATGGAGGATGTTACAATTCCTAGGCATGTTCTCTAAGTTATAAACCATTTTAATCTCTTATCATCACCTTAAACTTAGAAATCAACACCTAATCATTTATGAAGGATTCTGTACATGTCTTACTAATTATGAATCATTTATCCTTGAATCAATCATGCTAGAACATATTTGCATTTCTATGCATTAAGGTGTTCTAGAATTCTCATCTCTAATCCCTTTTAAGTTACTTATTCTTTTCTAACTTTTCTAAATCGATCCTTGCTTCACTCAAACATAACTTACACATTTTAGCACCTTAGAACAGCATTTATACATAGCCAAACAGAGGGCAGAACGAATCATGAACCCATAAAATCACATAATCTCTTGAGTTGAAATGCATATAAGTTGCTAGTTTTCTCTTGGACATTTTAGGAAACAAAAGGTGTTCTGGTAATCGATTACATGTTCCTAGTAATCGATTACCAGGAGCTCAATTCATTCTGGGTTTCAAAACAACCGGAATCGATTACATACAATGGTAATCGATTACTTAGGGTTAAATCGTTTCCAGAAAATAAAGAACATAATAGTAATCGATTACATTATCCTAATCATTATAGGTTTCCAAGAGGTTCTGGGCATGAAGAAACCGTGGTAATCGATTACATTGCCTCTGGTACGATTACCAGAACCAAAAGTCCTCAAACCTTCTGGTAATCGATTACATGGATGGTAATCGATTACCAGACCTTCTGAATTTGAGAAAACATGATTTCTAACACATTCCAAGCTATTTAAACACTTTGAGACCTCATAAAATAGTTTTCCAACATTTTCTTGAAATCATTCATGCATTTTACAAAATCAAACCATTATTGAATCATACTAAAACTCATCCATTTCTTTTTTACTAGAGTTCCCTTTTTATACTTAGGGCAAGTCTTTGAGCTCTAGAATATTTAGGTGATAACATAATCTTAAACATGCTATGCACTTTATTTTACTCTTCATTAGAAAGTAAAGTGAGAGCATAAAATAAATATGAGATGCAACTTCATTATTATCTTTAAGGATTAAGTGATGACTTGAAATATAAACATGAAATGCAAGCTTGGGAATTTAAATATGGTAATGCAAGTTCATTCATTTATTCTTGTGAAATTAGTGATGGCATCAATATAAACATGAGATGCAAGACATAAATTTAAAC
Organism: Dalbergia oliveri; assembly: GCA_030441495.1. NCBI lineage: Eukaryota > Viridiplantae > Streptophyta > Magnoliopsida > Fabales > Fabaceae > Dalbergia > Dalbergia oliveri. The sequence goes on along the minus strand of JAMLFY010000018.1, from coordinate 7,106,231 downwards.
ATGAATGCAACTTGTTTTTATCTTAACTAGCTCTTACAAGACTTTTAGAGGAACATAAACCTCAACATTATGTATCATAAGGCAAGCTTTAGAGTTCTTAGCACCTAGACTTCAAGAAATCTTAAGGTTTGAACTTCATCATCAAGCTTAAGGAAATGGACTCAAAGTTCAACACTTTGTCTAAACAAAACTACAAAGCTAAGTCATATTCTTTATTATTGCTCATGGGCTTCAATCTAGAGTAAAACTCTTAGAACGGTCGACCAACTTTAAGGTTGGCAAGGGTAAGCTTAGAGCTCTTTGAAAACATAAGATTAACTTTATTAACAAAACTTTTGTGATCTACTTCATATTTTACAAACTTTGTTCAAATCCAAGGAAGAAAAACTGAAATCCTTAAGGGAAGAGGAAAGAGAAACCGAAACTTAAGCCAAGAAAAGAAAAGAAATCCAAGCATGTATGGTCCAAGACCAAGTTGTTTCAAGCTTTAGAGGTTTCTCACATGACAACAACAAGTCATTATCTTGAAACCTCATCATCAAGCTCATATTTCTTCATAAAAAGGCCTCTTGGCCGAAAAGATAAAGAAAGAGGGAAAGAGTTTGAAACCAAGAGAAAACCTAGAACTTTCTTGAAGAACACAAACAAAATCATCAAAACTTAACCCCTACCTAGAGAAGTCTTGAAGAGAGGATGGAAAGCTTTGTTTCTGAGAGGAAAAGAGAAAGAAATCCTTCTTGAACTCTTGAGGAAAATCTCCAAGGGAAGGGAAAGAAGTTCTTTGTTTTGGGAAGAAAGTTTAAAGCTTGCTCAAATGTGTAAACATTCAAAGGGCTTTCAAACTAGTGTATTTATAGAGGATTTGAGAGCTCATGGATGGCTTTTGAAGGTGAGTGGCCCAAGTGAGGAGGAGGAGAAGAAATATCTCTTTGATTGGTATGGTGGAGACATGGGCAAGGCATGGTGAAGTAGGTTTGGGTATAGCCTAAGGCATGGGCTGGAGTAACAAAAATCAACATGTGGCACCATTTTTAGGGGGATTTTCTGCCACATTCAGCCAAGGAAGGAATTTTGTTCATGTAATTGTGGTTTAAAGATATGTTTAGGTGTGTCTTTGATTAGGCTTTTGATTAGGAGTTTGTAAGCAAGTGTTTAGGTGAGAAAATGGTTAATTAAGGTGGTTCAAGACTTGATTAGGAGGGTAATCTTACTAGATTAGTAATTTAAAATAATTCCTTTGGTCAAATGAGGTATGGCACAATTCCTTAATTTAAGGAATTGGAGAGAGAAAAACTACATTCAAGATTCCATGACTAGGAATCTTGAATTAAAGAATGCAATTAGAGTTTATCTAAGCAATCTTAGGTTCTAATTAACCTTAATAAATTATTTTGACTCTAGATTAATTATCGAAATAAATTAATCTTCGATTAGAGCCTAATATTGCTTAGGTTTGCTTAATTGGGTCATTCGGCTCATGTACACTGCTCAAGGGGCAAAATGGTAATTTTGTGCTAAACTTCCGCCCTGGACTCTTCTGCTCAACTAAACATCAAACATTGCTTAAACATCATTCTGAACTTCCGGAAAAATTCCGGGCTCAAACGGCAACTTTTACCCGTGTAGACATGAGGTATTTTGGTCATTTTGAGCCGAAAGTTTAGAAAACGAGGTTCTCTCCTCTATATCATTCATAAAGCACAATCCCCTTTTACATCGAGTTAACCATTTGAGGGTTGCCGGGGACTGTCCTTTAATTTCCAAAAAATGACCTCAGGGGCATTTCGGTCACTTACAGGAGAAATTCTGGGCGTTACATTACTCCCCCTTAAAAAGAATTTCGTCCTCGTTCGTTACCTTAGAAAGCTCTGATACTTCATCCGCATCTCGAATTCCAACTCCCATGTGTACTCCTCCGTCTTGTCTCGTCCCACGCGACTTTCACCAAAGGAATGGACTTATTCCTCAACACCGCTCACACCACGGTCCACGATCTCGTTGGTGGGAGAATACGAGTTAGGTCCTCCCTTAACTGGACATGCTCTGGCTTAACACATGGCTAGGGTCGGATTGATATTTTCTGAGCTGGAGACGTGAAAGACGTCATGAAGATTTGACAGATTTGGAGGTGCTATTCATAGGCAACTCGCCCGACTCTCTCTAAGGATTTCAAAAGGTCCAGAAATCGGGACTCAATTTCTTGACTTTCATGGCTCTACCTATTCCTTTAGTGGGTTGTTTCTCAAGAAAACATGCTCACCTTCTTTGAGGCTTTAGACTTTATCCTCATGATGATTCTTATTTGCTCTGGTTTCCCTCATCACATCCCAAAATGCTTTGTTCTTTATCATGCCCACAAAGGCAACTGCACTTCCTTCCATACAAGGCCTCGTACCTGCCATATTGATACTCGCATGATAACTCGTTGTTATATGCGAACTCACAAAAGCGTAGGTACTTATCCCAACTCCCTTTCCTATCCAAAACACATGCCCTTAGCATATCCTCCAAGGTTTGGATAGTTCTTTCCGATTGTCCATCTGTTTGAGGGTGGTAGCCGTGCTTAAGCAAGCTTAGAACCAAACGCCTTTTGAAAGGCTTCCCAAAACGCGACGTAAACGGTGATCCGAGATTATCGTCGATGGAACTCCATGTAACCTCACTATCTCTTGGATGTACAACTGGGCCAACTTATCTAGGGAAAGGTTAACTTGATGGGTAAAATGGGCCGACTTGGTTAACTTGTCCACTATTACCCAAATAGCGTCATGGCCGCTTGGGTTCTAGGTAGGCTGGTCACAAAATCCATAGATATACCATCCCACTTCCATTTGGGATAGGCAAAGGTTGCAACATTCCTGAAGGTTTTTGGTGCTCAATCTTCACCTTTTGACAGACTAAGCACTTACTAACCCAGGCTACTACGTCCTTTTTCAATCCGGGCCACCAGAACATCTTCTTTAAATCTTGATACATCTTGGTGGCACCAGGATGGATGGTGAAGTGGCTTTTATGGGCCTCCTCCAAGATACTTTCTCAGAGGTCACCATCTTGCAGGACATAATCCGCCCTTCGAACCTCCACAAACCATCTGCCCCTTGCTCAAAACCCTTAAGCTTTCCAGCCTTTACCGCTTCTAGAGTTTCCCTAAACTCCTCATTTTCTACTTGTGCCATCATCACCCTTTGTTTAAACCCACTTGACTTAAGATGACACATCTTTCACTCTTTCTTGAGACATCCCAAATTCATGTCCCTAAACTTCTCTATAAGCTCAACTTCCTTGACCATCATGTGGGATAAGCGTAATGATTTTTGACTCAGGCATCCCACATTGGCCTTGCCTGGGTGGTAACTTAAGCCGAAATCATAGTCCTTTAGAAACTCCATCCACCTTCTTTGCCTCATGTTTAGCTCCTTTTGATCAAAGAGATGCTTAAGACTCTTATGATCGGAGAAAACTTCAAACCTTACTCCATACAAGTGATGCCTCCAAATCTTCAAGGCAAACACTATGCGGCTAACTCTAGGTCATGGGTAAGGTAGTTAACCTCGTGAGGCTTGAGTTGTCTAGACGCATAGGCTACCACTTGCCTATTTTGCATCAACACACAACCTAAACCTTTTCCCAAGCATCACAATATACCTCAAAGGTACATTGGGGTTTGGCAAAACCAAAACTGGTCGAGGTCAACCTTTCCTTTAACTCTAGGAAGCTCTTTTCACAATCGGATTCCATGAAAATTGGGTGTTCTTCCTAGTTAGCTTGGTTAGGGAAGGGCAATCTGGAAAAATCCTTTGATAAACCTACGGTAATAGCCTAATCCCAAAAGCTCCGTATTTCCAGATTGGTCTGTCTTATCCCAATTCATTACGGCTTCTATCTTACTAGGGTCAACAGCTATACCTCCTTTTGATACTACATGTCCCAAAAACTTCACTTCCTCCAACCAGAATTCACACTTAGAGAGCTTAGCATACAACTTCTTTTCTTTCAACACCTCTAAAACCAACCTTAGGTGACTTTCATGCTCCTCGTGAGTCTCTCAATAGATGAGTATATCATCTATGAAAACGATGACGAACCTGTCAAAATAAGGGTCTAAAGATCCTATTCATATAGTCCATGAACACGGCGGGTGCATTTGTCAGTTCAAAGGACATTACGGCGAACTCAAAGTGTCCATACGTGTCCTAAAAGCGGTTTTTAGGTATATCCTCATCTCTTACTCTCAAATTTGGTGGTTCCGAACCTCAAATCAATCTTGGAGAATACCACCGCTCCTTTCAACTGGTCCATAAGATCATCAATCCTAGGCAAAGGGTATTTATTTTTCACGTTACACGATTCAATTGCCTATAATCTATACATAATCTCATGCTCCCATCCTTTTTCTTAACAAACAGAACCGGGCTCCCACCCTAGGCACTAGGTCTAATAAAATTCTTCTCTAAATCCTCCAATGGGTTTTCAATTCCTTCAACTCCAAGGGTGACATCCTATACGGGCTATCCAGGTCCCGTTCCCTAACCAACTCGATGGAGAACTCCACCTCTCTCTCTGGAGGAACTCCTGATCTCTATCTGAAATACCTCGGGGTACTCTCTTACCACAGGAATGTCATCTATGTTCTGCTGAAGTCTACTTCGTGAACGGCTAGGACATATCCCTTAGTTTTCCCCATACAGAAGAATACATCTACGACATTCACATAAAGTTTCAAGGTTTGACTAGTCTTGCTAGCTGGGGATGACGAAAAATAACAGATTTGTATAAAGATCTAACAACACATGGTTAGTGAAGCTAATCCATGCCAAGGATTATTCCTATGTCTTTCAAAGGTAAACAAATCAAATCTATGACAAAGGATCTATTTTCAACAGGAAGATGGCAATTTAAACAACAGTTACATGTATGTATAGATGACGGTTGGAAGGAGAAACAATGAGATCAAAAGGAAGCTTAGAAACTTGCAAATTTAGAGACTCGACACTAGCATGTGAGATAAAAGAATGAGTAGCACCAGAGTCATATAGCACAATTAAGGTTCTACCATTTAGTTCGCACTTACCTTCGATGACGGATCCGTTCGTCCTCGCGTTGAGGGTAAAGACCCGTCCTTGGTGTTGCGGTCGGGATTTGACTGACGACCCTCCATTGCTTCTGGATCCTTTGCATAGTGGCCGAGCTTGCCACACTTGAAGCATACTCCTTGCCGGCTAGGCAGGACGATTGCCATGATTCTTTCCACAACGGGGCACTCCACCCGGCTTGCGGTTTCTGGGAGTAGCGCAGGGGCTCTCTGGGTGCCTTGTTCTTGTTCCCATTGGGCCCTCCTTGTTGATTATTGTTGTTGTTGTTGCGAGGACCGCCACTCCTCCTTGATGGTTGCGGTTCCCTCTGCGGGGTTGAAAGGCGACCTTGGGTGTTGCCGGATGGTTGATTGTTGGGTCCTCTTTGTTGTTGTTGTTGAGGTTGTTGTTGTTGTGTTGTTGATGCTTGAACTGATTGGATTGGTAGGGATGGTAGTGGTTCCTCGTTCAGTCTGATTTGATGGCTTGAACTTCTGGGCTTGGTCCCAACCACTGGGACGATCCACCCTTGCGGCATCATCTTTCTTGTGCCCTTCTTCATGATCTGCACTTGTTAATAGGGTCCGGAAGTCCTAATCTCCATGTGTGCCACAGGCAAAGTTAAGTTCGGCCCTCAAACCGGCCTCAAACTTAACACACTTCCATATCTCATCGGGGTTCCCTGGAAAACCCGTGAGAACTTGATCAATTCTTCAAACTTTGCCGTGTATCGGCGTAGACATTCCACCTTGGACCAACTGCATGAACTCAATGTCCTTGGCGTTCTTCACGGGACTCTGGAAATACTTCTCATAGAAGTACGTCTTAACACTTCCAATTGAGCCCGCCGTAGCTTCTAGCAGCCTTCGGTGCCGGTCCACCAAAACTCGTCGGCTTCCATCATGTAGGCAGCAAAGGTGACTTTTTGTTCCTCCGAGGCAACAAAGGAGTAGATCTTTTCCATGTTCTTGATCCACTCATCAGCCTTGTCCGATTCCAAGCTCCATGAAAGGTTGGGGATTAGCCTTGCGAACTCCCCAAAATTGGCTTGTTCCATCCTTCAGGAGGGACCTCTGGCAGCATCCCTTGGTTCATTCATGCGATCGAACATGCGTTCCATCGCCCTAGCCATCTCGGGAGAGGACCTGACCTCATTTCCTTGTCCACCCTTGGCGCGCATCCCTATTTGTCCCCTTGGGTGCCATTGGTCCCTAAGCACACAAGTCAACAAATACCGAGGTGATCAGGCTCAATATTCCAAGCTAAATGAGCTAGTTACCATGGCACAGACAAGCAGACAAGGTCATGAATGCCTATCCTATAGCTTATCTCTAATAGCTAAGCACTATACATGACATACTACCGTAACATGCTTTTAAGCATGGTTAGTTCTCATCCTCAGGCCCTCGTGAAAATCGAACCTCCTCTAGATACCAAATGTAACACCCTAATATTTAACCCAATACGCCTAGGACGTATCAAGATTAATTATTAGTTATTACTTCTCTTTAAATTCATTTACAAAATACTTAGCGGAAATACATGTAAATTTTTTTTTTGAAATGATTCTATATAAAACAAAGTGCGAGCCTTTGCGTGTAACATAATACAACGTGAAGCGGAAGAATACATAAAACATACAGAACATAAGCATTAAAGAACACATCCATCATAAAACATTCCTCATCACATTAGATAACATAGTTTAGTACAATACAGAGAATATAAAGGAAACATAAAGTCTTACCCATACTAGTGGAGAGCTTGCAGGACAATAACATAAAATAAGAAACATAATAACAAATACATGAAACAACCCCAAAAGATACTCCCAAGCTAAGACTCTCCCTCCCTCAAGCTATGGATGAACGCTCCTACCCATCCCTCGTGGATATCCAATGAACTTGGCAAGCTCCGGATGCGTGAAGGCAGCAGGATGGCGAGATGCCCGCCACCCAGGGCGCATCTCCGACGTCGTGCTAACCTCCGCCACGTCACCGTCTCTCGACCCATCCCGAGTCCATGGGTACGACTGGGCGAAACCCTCCGAGAAAGGATGAGAAGGAGGATCCTCTGATGGTCGGTCTCCGAACGTCCATGCGAGGCACGCACTCGGGTACCTCGCACCGCGAGCCGAACGGGCGTGACGTCCTGCCCTTTGTCACCTGGTCGCGTCCTCTCAAAAATCATGTCGCCGCCAAAGGGGAATGTTGTCAAGTGAAAGCTGGAGACTCGGAAAGGCAAACGGGCGTCCCATGTATGCAAATGCGTATAGCAGACAATGACCCTCGAAGTGGTAGGACTGATGATTCGGATCCAGTGAGCTTCCCACACCGGGTGCATCAACAAAAATCACAAATTACGCCATCGATGTCGAAGACGTAACGAAAGAAACAGAGAGAATGGGTGACTTGCTAAAGAATCTCAGGAGGGAAATCCTCTATCCTAGTGTCATCGTTTACGTCCCCAAGGAACCTTGGGTTTATTATGAAAAGGTTAAGCATGCATAGGTTCATTATGAGGTTTTCACAAAGATATTTATCCAAGGTCCATGTCTTTTATAATGATTCTTAATGCATGTATGCAACATAATAGTTCATGGATGCATGGCAGGATTTTAGGTAAATCAAACAAATATCAAACAACATATAAGTGGCATGTAACTTTCTCTTGAACATCTTTCCTTTCTTATACTTGTGACACCAATCATAATAGTAACCGCACCCCTTAAACTAGGCTATGAGCTCATACCTTAACTAGTCGTCACTAGTTCTTACTTATCCTCTTGATAAGCGAATCATAAACATAATCATATTCATCATAATCATCATAATCCCGACTTCCAGAGTACGGGTAGGGGCCTAAGGATCACCCATCATGGGACTTTTTCCTTCTTCGAAACGTATCGACCGGTTAAGACCAGCTTGACTTTGTCCGCTTTGGGGATGAATGTCTATGTCCTCATGGTTTTATACGTTCCTTGTGTCACTTTAAACATCATATATTTTTCCTTCGAAACGCATCGACTGGTTAAGACCAGCGACTTTGTCCGCTTTGGCAGGCTAATGCCTATGCTCTTTACCTTTACCTTCTCTTATTCTAGAGTGTAGAAGTACGTCTCTGCATATCATCGTTAAACATCATTTTCTCAAAAACTTTCTGTCCTTCAAATTTGATGGAAATTCTGCCATAATACCTACTCTTCAAATTTCTAATTTGAGTCATGCCACATAATCTTGACATGCATCATTTTCATGGAACTTTCTCAATTCAATAACTTTCTAGTTCACATGAGCATATTTCTCAATTTCATTCATATTTTGAAACCATTATGCATCTTAAATACAACATTTCATCATATCACCATATCAAATCATACACATAAAGTTTCATGCTCAAGGAACTAACATAATCACATCATCATAAATAGCTCGAGGTCATCATCATAAGTGTGCACATCATCATAATTATGCTCTCCTGCCACCTATCTCATAGTATCTTATGCTTCGCCCTTACGGTTTAAACTTGTATTTGCATCTTTATTACCCTCAAGAGGTTAACACTAAACTTTCTCTAAGATTTGAACTCACAAAAAATTCCATAGAGCACTTCACATGAAAGGGCAGAAATATCATTTGCTTAAGGGCTCTAGAATCTCCATTCGTGCCCCTTTTTAAGATCCGTCTTCGCCTAAGGCTCCATAATTAATTCCTTATGTTATGAGGGATTCCTAGGCATGTTCTTAAGTTATAAACCATTTTAATCTCTTATCATCACCTTAAACTTAATAGAAATCAACACCTAATCATTTATGAAGGGATTTTGTACATGTCTTACTAATTATGAATCATTTATCCTTGAATCAATCATGCTAGAAAATATTTGCATTTCTATGCATTAAGGTGTTCTAGAATTCTCATCTCTAATCCCTTTTAAGTTACTTATTCTTTTCTAACTTTCTCAAATCCATCCTTGCTTCACTCAAACATAATTTTACACATTTAACACCTTAGAACAGCATTTATATAGGAGCCAAACATAGAGGGCAGAACCGAATCATGAACCCATAAATCACATAATCTCTTGAGTTGAAATGCATATAAGTTGCTAGTTTTTCTCTGGACATTTTTAGGAAACAAAAGGTGTCCTGTAATCATTACATGTTCCTAGTAATCGATTACCAGGAGCTAATTCATTATGGGTTTCAAAACAATGGTAATCGATTACATACAATGGTAATCGATTACTTAGGGTTAACCCGTTTCGGAAAAATAAAGAACATAATAGTAATCGATTACACTATTGGAGTTCGATTCAGTTTCCAGCAGGTTCTGGGCATGAAGAAGCCGTGAATCGATTACATCCTCTGGTCGATTACGAGACCAAAAGTCCTTCAAACCTTTGGTAATCGATTACATGGATGGTAATCGATTACCATAACCTCTGAATTTGAGAAAACATGATTTTTGACACATTCCAAACTATTTGAACATCTTGAGACCTCATAAAACAGTTTTCCAACATTTTCTTGAAATCATTCATGTATTTTACAAAATCAAACCATTATTGAATCATACCAAAACTCATCCATTTCTTTTTTACTGGAGTTTCCTTTTTAGGATACTTAGGGCAAGTCTTTGAGCTCTAGAATATTTAGGTGATAACATAATCTTAAACATGCTATGCACTTTATTTTACTCTTCATTAGAAGTAAAGTGAGAGCATAAATAAATATGAGATGCAACTTCATTATTATCTTTAAGGATTAAGTGATGACTTGAAATATAAACATGAAATGCAAGCTTGGGAATTTAAATATGGTAATGCAAGTTCATTCATTTATTCTTGTGAAATTAGTGATGGCATCAAAATAAACATGAGATGCAAGACATAAATTTAAACATGAATGCAACTTGTTTTTATCTTAACTAGAGCTCTTACAAGACTTTTAGAGGAACATAAACCTCAACCCATTATGTATCATAAGGCAAGCTTTAGAGTTCTTAGCACCTAGACTTCAAGAGAAGTCTTAAGGTTTGAACTTCATCATCAAGCTTAAAGGAAATGGACTCAAAGTTCAACACTTTGTCTAAGCAAAACTACAAGGACTAAGTCATATTCTTTATTTTATTGCTCATGGGCTTCAATCTAGAGAAAACTCTTAGAAGCCGACCAACTTTAAGGTTGGCAAGGGTAAGCTTAGAGCCCTTTGAAATCATAAGATTAACTTTATTAACAAAACTTTTGTGATCTACTTGACATATTTTACAAACTTTGTTCAAATCCAAGGAAGAAAAACTGAAGTCCTTAAGGGAAGAAGGAAGAGGAAAAATTGAAACTTAAGCCAAGAAAAGAAAAGAAATCCAAGCATGTATGGTCCAAGACCAAGTTGTTTCAAGCTTTAGAGGTTTCTCACATGACAACAACAAGTCATTATCTTGAAACCTCATCATCAAACTCATATTTCTTTTCACAAAAATGCCCTCTGGCTCTGAAAAGAATAAACAAGAAGAAGGAAAAGAGTTTGAAATCAATAGAAAACCTAGAACTTTCTTGAAGAACACAAACAAAATCATCAAAACCTAACCCT
>JAMLFY010000018.1:7053069-7095069 GCA_030441495.1 Dalbergia oliveri | reverse complement strand
ATGCTAGTGACGACTAGTGAGATATGAGCTTATAACCTAGAACTCTCAAAAGCTAAGAGAAATGGGGTGGCCCTATATGGAGAAAGAATTTATCTAAGTCACCTAAAAGATAAGTGGAAGAAAGTCATGCTATGATTGTTATGATTCACGAACATCTCTTATGATTGGATTAGCATACCATATTTTGCATTGCCATGCATTTCATAATAAAGTATGTTGCATTCATGACATCCAAGATGCATACTAAAATCAAATGGGCCTTAGTAAATGATACTTTAGAATTCTAAAATCAAACCTTATGCATGTTCACCTTTCTAAAGAAACCCAAGGTTCCTGAGGACGTTGACGATGACACTAGGATAAGAGGTTTTTCCTGAGATTCTTTATTAAGATTCTCACTCCCTCTATCTTTCTTTCTTTCCATCACGTCTTCAGAGGTCAATGGCCACGTTCGTGATCTTCGTGACACTCCGTATGGGAAGTACACTACGACCCAGACCACTGCTCTTACCATTTTGAAGGTCGTGTGCTATTCACATTTTTGCTTACATGGGACGCCTTTTGCCTACCCTTTAAGCTTTAGGTTTACCCCCACCTCCCCCTATGGTGATGATTTGATCTTTGAGCGTTCTCGACCCCTGATAAGTAGACTCGATGTTCGACCCTCTGCTTGGCACGGGGAGTATCAGGAGTACGTTCCCTGTACGAGGCATTAGAGACCGACTCTATCTAAGGACTCCCCCACTCACATTTACTCGGAGGTTTTGCACTCACGGCACCCATGGACATGGGTAGGGTAGTAGGAACACGGTGACCTAGCCCAGGCTACAGGAAGATAGAGATGTCCGCACCGCGAAGGCCATGTTCGTCCCCATTCCGCTTGCATAGCTCGAGGAGCTTGCCTAGCTCATTGGGTATATACCCTCCATGGAGGATTAGATTCCGCCAATAGATCATGATGGAGGACCCATAGGAGTGCCAAGTTGTCACGTGGATCCCCTTTCTTCCATTTTTGATAAGGGTGACTTTTGGTTGAGCACTCGTAGGACTAGGAGGGGAAGCTGAGTTGGTGTTTATTGTTTTGTGATTCCATGTATTTCCTATTTTTCTGTATTTTCTTTCTATTGTTTACTTATGTATTTGAAAGCTCAGCCCACTCTATATGGGTGTACTCCATTTATTTTATTTCCGATGTATCATGAACCATATTATGTTATGATGGATCGCGTGCTTAAACGTGTATGTGCATAACTTATATTTCCTTGTTTACTTTGATGGCACTTAACGTTTGGTTTATATTAGCATGCACGGCTCACGTTTTGTTTTATGTTTCAAAAAAAAATTTTACACATATTTTTCACTAAGTATTTTGATAAAATGAATTTAAGGAATGGAACAAAAGAGTAATAACTAATAATTAATCTAAATACGTCCTAGGCATGTTAGGTTAAATATTAGGGTGTTGCACAAGAAGCAGTAGTGTGATTAACTCGCAAGCCGTTCTAACATCTAATCAATGAATGGTAGTGGGAAGTGATCCTTCCTAGTGTTTTAGTTCAACATCTGGTAGTTAATACATACACTCCAGCTATTTGGACTCTCATGGGTACTAGTTCGTTTTGCTCATTCCACACTACTATGATCCTAGATTTCTTAGGGACAACCTGGACTAGGCTTACCTCCTGGCTATTAAAATGCGATAGATCAAGAGGTTTAGCCGTCTTTGGGGTTGCCTCACCGGTCTTGCACCTCTTCTAAAAATAACGATGCTTGCAAACGGAGGGCTTATGCCAGTGATGTCAGCTAGTGTCTATCCAATTGCCTTTTTGCAACCTTTCAGTACATGTAGTAGCTTACCTTCTTCCTCTAGAAGAAAGGTCACTTGGAATTATCATTGGTAGTTCACTGCCCTCCCCAGAAGGCATACTTGAGATAGGTAAGGAAGCTTTAACTACTCATGTTCAGCCTTGGGTGAGTGCCACAATGCTCACTAATAACATTACTTGTTCCATGTTGTGCCTTAGTTGGATATTGTGGCACTTGCAGCAAGTGCAACACTCACCAATGTCATCAAGTCCTGATTTTAGAATTTTCTACAAGAGAAAGTGTATCATAACCAGTGGAGGTAAAGGGAAGGGGAAAGTGAGTGTAGGGGTGTGCCTGGTGGATGTTATCCTAAATTTCATCATTAATTAACAGAGCATCCATCTTAGCACATTCATTACACAAATTATCCTTCCTATCATAGCTAGGGCATATAATTATGGTCCAATGCATCATTCAATACATCACAGGCTAAATCAAAATATTCATCACAGATATCATCTAGAACATCAATGGCAAAGACAGAGTGATTTTCAAGAGGCTATTTAATAGCATCCGCAAGATTGAATGCTACCTTTATATCACCACACTCTAATGTTAGTGTACCATCATACACATTAATCTTGGTTTTGACAGTTTCAAAAGGGTCTACCAAGAATGAGTGTATGTTGGTTCACCTCTATGTCATTTTGCCATTTCCAATACAAAAAGTTTGCCAGAAATGTTAAATCATTTACCCTTACCAGCACGTATTCCGCAATCCTTTAGGCCTCTAGATGATCTTGTTAGCTAGCTACATGATTAATCATGTGGGCTTCATCTTACCAATGTAGAATGCCTTATAGACTGACTTTGGCATCATATTGATGGCTGCACCCAAATCAACTAAAGCATCCTTGAACTCTGAGTGACCAACAACACATAGGATGGTGAATGATCCAGGTCCTTGAACTTCTTAGGACCGAAGTGTAAGGACTGAGGAAACATTTACCCTAAATCACCCTCTCATTGCCCTTCAACTTGTATTTGTTGTTTCACAAGTCCTTTAGAAATTTGGCATAGTGCGGAATTAGCTTGATTGCATCCAAGAGAGGTATGTTCACCTATACTTTCTGAAGGTTTCTACCAACTCTCAATTTAATTCACTTCTACTTTCTTGGGTTTTACCTTCTAATGGAACAATGGAGGAGTGTGATTTTGTTCTTGACCGCCTATGTAGAGCGCTGTAGCACTATTTGAATATTGCGGCACTCACCAGAATGTTGTTTTGATGCTTGTCCTGCTTCTGTTGAGCATTGCAACTTATTTTGAGCACTAATCTTAGAAGATATTCCTAGGCCTATTTTTCTCTCATTCTTCATCCCCTTCAAGCATATTCACCCCTAGAATTTCCATACCAACTCTTAGGGTGATTACACTAACATATACCTTAGGATTTGGCATAGTTTGAGAAAGGAGTTGGAAAGCTTTCCAACTATGATTATTTTTATTTGAGTCACCTCTCTTAGCTAAGTATTTTCCTTCCTTAACTCTTGCATCTCTTCCATTATCTCAATCATAGTGGGATATGAGCCAAATGATGCAGCAAGGGCCTGTTACCTCTAATGAGGTGCCTGATTTTTTTGCTATGATGATTAGCCCTATTGTTGAGAGTCATTTCCCCACTTCAAATGAGGTGATTCTTCCAGTTTGAGTTATATGTATTCCTAAATAGGAATTGGCCTATTGATTTTGGTTGAGCCTGGTTTAGCCCGGAAAGGGTTTTGCTATTACTTCTATAGATGATTCATCCTATAGTGTTAGGCACATATCTGTGTAATGATCAATAGAGGTGCAAATGCCACAGACCTTGGAAACACCTGGTGCTATTTGATTGACAACTAATTGTTTTATGAGCCCAGAAAGCTCATGTAAAGCCTAGGTCAATGCTAGATTCTCTATTTGGCTCACCTCATGAAGGCCCTTTGTCCTGGCAACCATCCAGGTCAAACTGTTGAAATTGGCAACTATATTCTCTACTAAAGCATGAACCTCTAGTGTCTTATCTAGAGTGGCCCTCTACTAACAACATCAATCATGCATTTATTAGCGGGTACAAGATCTTCATAAAAGTATTGGAGGAGAAGTTGCTATCTGATAGTTGGGGCAGCTGCACAAAGGAGCTTGACCTCCCAATACTCATGTAGGGTCTCATTGAATTGGCAGATCCTATATATGTCTTTCTGATAGATCTCAAAGAGGCAGGAAAGTACCTCTCAAGGACAAGTCTTCTTCCTCATCTAGTTGTTCACATCCCCATCCAAGCAAGTTAAAGAACCAATTTTTTGAGCACCATCTAGGGAGAAAGGGAATGCTTTGAGCTTCACATCATCCACCTTTACCCTATTGGGTCTCATGCCAGAGCACAGTGTAACATCCCATGCGCTTTATGGATTGATGACTGTTCCCATAAATGAACACAGTCTTCTCAGCGTGCTTTGTCTTCACTCACATGCTTCTTGGCATCCATCCAAAATTTCTCCAAGTCAAGCATGCTTAACCGTGGAGTTCTTTAGTGATGGGCTATTGAAAAGAAAATGCATCTTGTTAGTATAGCTAGTACCAATCAATTCATATAGTCATCCTCAATATATAGTCTCATACCTACAGTCTAGGATCCTTTTAATCTAGTGTGTAATCAGTTCATTTATGTACCTATCCACTTAGAAGCCCTGTAACGCCTTAATTTTTTCTTTGAGTACAAATGACCAAAATGCCCTTGAGGTCATTTTTACCCAGAATTAAAGGATTACCCGCAGTCCTCGAATGGGTCAACTCAATGTTTGAAGGGGATTATAAATGTAATGTTTGATATTCAAGGTGAAAATCTCATTTTCCGAACTTTCGGCTCAAAATGACCAAAATACCCAGCGTTACACGGGTAAAGGTGCCGTTTGAGCCAGAACTTTTCCAGAAAGTT
Source organism: Dalbergia oliveri (assembly GCA_030441495.1). NCBI lineage: Eukaryota > Viridiplantae > Streptophyta > Magnoliopsida > Fabales > Fabaceae > Dalbergia > Dalbergia oliveri. The sequence continues at coordinate 7,090,286 of JAMLFY010000018.1, read as the reverse complement.
TGGAATGATGTTTATGAGTGGTTTTGATGGTTAGTTGGGCTAGGTTCAGAGTTTTAGTGCAAAATTACCATTTTGCCCCTAGAATAGTGTCCAGTGAGCCTAATGACGTAATTAAGCAAACCTAAGCAATATTAGGCTCTAATCGAAGATTAATTTATTTTGATAATTAATCTAGAGTCAAAATAATTTATTAAGGTTAATTAGAACCTAAGATTGCTTAGTTAAATCTAATTTCATTCTTTGATTCAAGATTCCTAGTCATGGAATCTTGAATAGTAATTTCTCTCTCCAATTCCTTAAATTAAGGAATTGTGTCCATATTTCATTTGACTTGAAAAGAGTTTTAATTTGTTAATCTAGCAAGACCACCCCTAAATCAAGTCTTGACAACCTTAATTACCATTACCTCACCTAAACACTTTCTTACAAACTCCTAATCAAAACCTTAATCAAAGAAACACCTAAACACATCATTAAACCACAATTACATGAACAATTTCTTTTCCTCCCTTGGCTGAAACTGGCCGAATACATACCCTTGGAAATGTGTCACATGTTGATTTTGTTTCACTCCAAAGACCATGCCTTAAGCCATGTCTTGCCCATACCTAGCCATACCTCCAACCATGCCTTTGAATGACAAGTTTTTGAAGATATTTTTCCTCCCCATGGCCTTGAAACCGTCGGCCTTTCCTCCCCATGGCAGCCTCCATGTTGCATTTTTTCTATAAATACCAAGCTTAAAGAACTTGGTTACACTTTAGATCATTTGCCAAGTTTAAGCTTTCTTGCAATTTTCTCTTTTCCTCTCAATTCTCTTCATCTTGTTCTTCTTCCTCCACCATCAAAGAAACCTTTCCACCACCACAAACAACCTTGAACCACCACTCCCCACCTCAAACCACCTCTCAAACACCAAACTTTCCATTTCCAAGCTTACTCTTTCAAGGAAAAATCATCTTCCTTGAGATTCCCCTCTTGGCCGAATCATCCTCACCATCCAAGAGAAGATTTTGTCTTCTCATTTCATCAAGAACACAAGCTTTCTTTCATTTCTTTCAAGACTTCCTTTGGTAGGGGTTTATTTTCAAAGTTTTACTTGCTTTCTTTAAGAAAAGTTCTAGTTTTCTCTTGGTTTTCAAGCTTTTCCTTTTCCTCCTTTCATTTCGGCCTTAGAGCCTTGAGATGAGAAAAACTTTGGCTTGATGATGAGGTTTCAAGATAATGGTCTTGTGATGTCATGTGAGAAACCTCTAAAGCTTGAAAAACTTGGTCTTGGACCATACATGCTTGGTTTTCCTTTTCTTTTCCTTGTCAAGATTTTGGTTTCACTTCCTTTTCTTCCTATGATTTGGTTTCCTTTCTTTTAGTTGAACAAAGTTTGATAAAAATGTTAAGTAGATCACAAAAGTTTTGTTTAAGAAAATTAATCCTATGTTTTCAAAGAGCTCTAAGCTTACCCTTGCCAACCTTAAAGTTGGTCGGCCGTTCTAAGAGTTTACTCTAGATTGAAGCCCATGAGCAATAAAATGAAGAATATGAGTAGTTCTTTTATGTTTGTTTTGACAAGTGTTGATGTTTATCTCTTAGTCCACTTTCTTGAGCTTGATGATGAAGTTCAAACCAAAGACTTCTTTGAAGACTTGGTGCTAAGAACTCTAAAGCTCACTTATATTGTTAAGATACATGTTGGGTTAAGGCTACCAATGTTCCTCTAAAGTCTTGCAAGAGCTCTAGTTAAGATAAAATAAGTTGCATTCATGTTTAAGTTTATGCCTTGCATATCATGTTTATTTTGATGCCATCACTAAGCTCTCAAGAATAAATAAATGAACTTGCATTATCATGTTTAAATTTCCAAGCTTGCATTTCATGTTTATATTTCAAGTCATCACTTAATCTTTAAAGATAATAATGAGGTTGCATCTCATATTTATTTTATGCTCTCACTTTACTTTATAATGAAGAGTAAAATAAAGTGCATAGCATGTTTATGTTTATGTCATCACCTAAATACTCTAGAGCTCAAAGACTTGCCCTAGTATCTTCAAATGGAAATCTTAACCATGACAAGTGGATGTGTTTTAGTCATAATACAATGATGGTTTTGATTATGTAAAAATGTGAGGATGTTTTCAAGGAAATGTTAGAAAGATGTTTTATGAGGTCTCAAGGTGTTTAAGAAGCTTAGAATGTGTCAAAAATCATGTTTTCTCAAATTTTGGAGGTTCTGGTATCGATTATCAGCTTATGTAATCGATTACCAGAGTGTCATTCGAAGGATTTTAGGTTCTGGTAATTGATTACCAACAATGTAATCAATTAGAGGCTATCCCTAATGCCCAGAAGTTTTAACTCCTGTAATGAATTACCTGTTCATGTAATCGATTACCATGATGTTCTTCATTTTGGAAATAGTTTTTAGCCCTAAGTAATCGATTACCATCCTATGTAATCGATTACCTAATGTTCCTCATACTAGGACAAAATTTAGGTTCTGGTAATCGATTACCAGGCCCATGTAATCGATTACCAGGCCACCCTTTGAGTTCCTAAAGTTTCAAGAGAAAACTAGCAACTTATATGCATTTAAAATATGAATTTATGTGACTATGTGTGTTATACATTTCGGATTCTGCCTTGTTCCTTTGGCCACTGTATTAATTCTATTTTATGGAGTTAAGATGTGTAAAGTTGTGTTTGAGTGAAGCAAGGATCGATTTAGGAAGTTAGGAAAAAACAAGTAACTAGAAAGGACTTAAAATGAGAATTCTAGAACATTTAGATACAAAAATTGTAAATTTTGTTCAGCATAATTGAACTTAAGGAAAATGGTTTATAATTAGTGGACATGTGTAGGAATCCCTAATGATTGGTTTAGGAATTGATTATAGAGCCTTAGCGAAGGCAGAACTTAAAAGGTCAAAGACGTAGATTCTAGAACCCAAGTAAAATTATAGTCATCTTGCTTAATTTATGCAATGCTGTTTGGAAGAGTTAGTGAGCGTAAATATTAGAGAGAATTACAAGTAATGATCCCCTAGGTGTATCAAAGATCCATAATGGGCATTAGAATAATCAAAACACAATATTAAGACCCGTAAAGGTCAAAGCATAAGACATTTCAAGATAGGAGATATGACGTGAATAAGTGACCAAGTGAACGAATGTATCTATGTTATACTGAAAGTATTTAATGTTATGTGCATGAGATTGTGTGAACTTATGACATAATTGATTTGATAATACAACATGCTATGATTGACATGCATTTGGATATAAGATGATGATGAGATGCATGAATATGTTTATATGGCTTTTAAAGATTTGGTTGATTGAGACAATGAATGAGATGGCACGAGTTGGATAAGTTATGTGGCATAACTCAAATTTGAGGAAATTCGATGTACAACCATTGTGTGAATTTCCATAATTTGAGGGACTTAAAGAAGTTTTTGAAAGTAAGATTTGAATGTGACATGCGAGCATTTCTCCTGCTAAGGAGAAAGTAAACCCGTGGGGGTATCGTGGAGCCATGTGGAAGCGAACAAAGTCACTAGTCTTAACCGTTGATGCATTTCAAGACAGAGACGTACTTCCTGCTATGGTGAGGAGAAGGTAAAACCGTAAGGGCATTGACATTATCCTCAAAGCGACAAAGTCACTGGTCTTAACCGTTGATGCATTTCAAAAAGGAAAAAGTCCCATGATGGGTGATCCTTAGGCCCCCTACCTACTGGGAGTCGGGATTATTGTGATTATGTTACGCTTATCAAGAGGATAAGAACTAGTGACGACTAGTTGAGGTATGAGCTCATAGCCTAGTTTTAGGGGTGCGGTTACTTTTTGATACCTTGATGTCACAAGTTTAGAGAAACGAGAAAAGATGTGAAGTATCTTGCTTATGAAAGAGAAAAGTTTTCATGAGGAGTACATGCCACTTATATGATGATGAATTATTTATGACATGTTTTATTGGTTTGTTGCATAAAGTATTGCCATGCATTCATGTTTAGCTATGCTGCATACATGCATTAAGATTCATCATAAAAGACATGGATCTTGGATAATTACTTTTATAAAACCTCATAATAAACCCTTGCATGTTTAACCTTTTCATAATAAATCCAAGGTTCCTAGGGCCGTAACGATGACATTAGTATGGAGGATTCCCTACGAGATTCTTTAGCAAGATTCTCACCCCTATTTGTCTTTCTATTACGTCTCCAGTCTCGATAGCATCGTTCATGATCTTCGTTGATAAGCCGATTAGGAGGTGCACTATGACCCGAGCATCAGTCATATAATTTTGAGGGTCGATGTGCTGTCCACATTTTTACATACATGGGACGCCCGTTCACGCATCCAGTTTCTAGTTTTTGTTTCACTCCTACCTCACCTTATGGCGATGACCTGATCTCGAGGGACACGACCCCGTGATGGGCGACTTCGTGCCCCGCCATTCGGCTCGACAGTGCACAACTACCGAGTATATTCCTCGCTCAAGGCATTAGAGTCCAATCCATGAAGGATTCCCCACCCATATCTAAAGATCTCCCTCCTTTCCCATGGACATAGAGGCAGTGAAGACACGGTGATGCGTGGAGGCTAGCTCGATGCCCAGAGATGCGCCACGTCGAGGAGTTACATCCGTCCCCTTTCCGCTTGCACGCACCGAGGAGCTCGCCCAGTTCATTAGGTACATACATTCCAGGGATGAGGATAGCGTCACCATAGGTTTCGAGGGAGGGGTAGCTGTAGCTGGGGTTTGATCTTTTGGGGCTCCCCTGTACTTGTTATTTATGCTTCCTGTCTATTATGTATTTCCTTGTTATATGTACTACATGCTCTCCCATTCTTATGTGGGTATGACTTTATGTTTTTATATTTCAGTGATGTATTAAACTATGTTTCCTAATATATTATGACATTTGCTTCTATGAATGGATGTGTACTTTATTACTTTCAATTGTATGTTTAATCCTTGCTTCACGTTTCGCTTGTGATGGTAGTACGACGGCTCGCATTTTGTTTCACATATTTCAAAAAAAAAAAATTTACCTGATTTTTCGCTAAGCAGTTTTACAAATGAGTTTAAAAGGAAGTAATAACTAATAATTAATCTTAATACGTCTTAGGCGTGTTGGGTTAAATATTAGGATGTTACACTCAGCCATTCCTTGTCCATACTTTCTTGCACGCGATCACTCCTCACCCTCGTTAGCCCCAGGCATTACACAACATGTTTAACTTCTTCAAATACTGGTGTGGGTCATCTTCAGGTTATGGAACTTGGGTAGAGCATGAACCATATATCTTTTAAGGTCAAAATCATTCTTATGCCTAGGGTAAGCAATTGCCAGGGGTTGCTAGATAAAGTTGGAGTAAACCTACCAAGGTTGTTTCTTAGTTGAAAATGAGGAAGCTTGATCTTGTGTGTTGAAATGAGAAGAAAAAGTTTTCTCCTGGAGCCAAGGTGGATTTGGCCAAGGCAAAACAAGGAGGGTGGAGGATTTTCCTTGAGTTCTTATGTCTTGGAATGGAAAGGTTATTTGTCTTGGAGATGATTTGTTGTGGAGGTGTGGTGGTTTGAGGTTGAGGATGGATGTTTCTTGAAGGTGGAAGAGGAAGAAGAAGAAAGTTATGGGTTAGAGAGAAGGAGAGTTTTTTTTGACAACTTGGTGAGCAAGATGTAAAAAAAAAAAAGCAAATGGTAAAAGTGAGAGTTCTCTTTGTGTATGAGTGTATTAGAAAAAAAATATGAGGGTGAAATGGGAGGGGATAGCCACGGCCTTCATGGCTATTTGGGGGAAAAAATTTTCACCTCCATGTGTGTTAGGACATGAATTAGAGGTAGATTTGATTAGGCAAAGGTTTAGTGATTGGTAATTAGGTGTTTGAGTTAGTAATAATGTGTTTTGGACCTTCAAGATATGATTAAAGAGTGGTCTATACATTTAGGAGTTAAGTTCAATTAGTTTGAATTTCAAAAGCCAACATGATTCCTAATTTTAGGAAAAAAGAAGAAAACACTATTTGCACATTGACTTTTCCTTTTTATGTCTTATGAGCTCTTTTGATTAAGAATGGGATTTAAATTTTCCTAAGCAATCGTAGGCCCTAATTAACCTCAAATAATTATTTGGACTCAAGACTAATAAATAAAATTAATTTATCTTTAATTAAAGCCTAGTATTGCCTATATTTCCTTAATCACTTAGTTAAGCTCATTTTGCACTCACTAGAGGTAACAGTAATTTTGCACAAAACTCCCTGGTACCACTCTGACCTTTCCAGATATCATGCATCCCTTAAAATTAACATTTCAAACTCCTAGGTGATGAGGTCCAGTTGTCACTCAATATGTTAAATTATCTTAGGGGTATTTGGTAATTTCTTGCGTAGGAAAAACTAGAAATTGAGGTTTTCTGTAATGCCCAATTTTTACTGTAATTTTTACTGTCATTAGGAATTACCGAATTACCGTAGGTAAATATTATATAAAATTTGAGACCAAACAATCCTTAATAAAGGAATATAACGTTAGAAGAGAAGTTAGGAGCAATTCGTGCAAGTATGCAAACCCAATTTCTGTACGTGTAAAATGACCAAAATGCCCTGAGGTTATTTTACTCAGAAAATGAGGATCGTGGGCCCCACCCGTCCTCAAGGGGATGTTTTGATGTTAATAAGGGATTGTTTGTGTTATGAGTGTTAATAGAGGAGAAGAATCCTAATTTTGAGCTCCAACGTGCGAAATGACCAAAACGCCCGCGCCCTTTAACCATTTGCATGCCACTGAGCCCGAACCTCACTAAAATGTGTTAAAAGGTGTTTTTAAGCCATGATTAACCATTGGTTAAGCTCGGGTGGTCTCGGGCAATTTTTAAGTAAAATGACCGTTTTACCCCTATCTTTGTGAGTTTTACAAATTTTGAGATTTTTGATTGTCTAACGAAACCTAAGCAATATTAGGCTCAAATTAAAGCTTATTAAATTCCAATTATTAATCTAGAGTCAAAATTATTTATTTAAATTGATTAGAACCTAAAATTGCTTTAAAACACTCAAATTGCTTACTAATTCACCTAAGCCCTTAACGTAAATTCTCTAAATTGCATGAATACCTTGCCTACACCTAAATAATACATGGAACACACAAAACCATCTTCCATGAGGCTGTAATGCACGAAATAATTCAGCCATAATCATTAGAATTATTGCAAGATAATGCACTAAAACAAAATGCCAAAAAATTCCCTAAAACATGGCATAAAACATGCCTTAAACAAGAAATGATTTTCCTCCCTTTGTTCCCCATGAAAAATCCGAAAATTATGCCTCCTCCTCTTGTCATACATGAGCTTGAATTCCTCTATAAATAGGCATGCTTGAGGAGCCTTGGAAGCCTTGCTCATAACTTACACAAATTCTAGTTTTAGGAGCACCAAAAGCTTTCTTTCTTCCTCCTCTTGGCTGAAATTCTTCTTCCATTTTCAAAGAGATTTTCTTTCATTTCACTCAAGGAAACCAAGTTCTCTTCCTTTCCTTCAAATAAAATTAGGTAGGGAGTTGTTTTTAAGTTTATTTCTATGCTTTGCTAAGTGTTGTTCTTGGTTCAAAATGATGATTTCATGGATTTTCTCTAGTTTTTCCATTTGGTTTTCTTCTTCCTTTTTGAACAATTCGGCCATATGGCCTAGGTGGGACTAAGATGATGGCTTGATGATGAGGACCTTGAGGGTGGGTTGTGAATCCATCACAAGTTAGGCCTCTAAAGCTTGAAAGTTCCACTTGATGCAAAACTTTAAAGAATAATATTTTTATGATGTTTTTATGATCTTGAGTTTAGAACTTGAAAGATGTATTTTTCACTTTGTCTTGCTAAGATATATTGGGTTGAATTTATATTTCTCTAAAGTCTTGGAGGAGCTCTAGTAAAGAAATAAAATGAACTTGCATCCATGTTTAAGTTTATGCCTTGCATAACCATGTTTACTTTCTATGTCATCACTAAATTCTCAAGAATGAATAAATGAACTTGCATATTCATGTTTAAATTTCCAAGCTTGCATTTCATGTTTATGTTTCAAGTTGTCACTTAATCTTCAAAGATAATAAAGAGGATGCATCTCATATTTATTTTATGCTCTCACTTTATTTTATAATGGCTAAAAGAATCAACGCATGACATGTTTATTTTTATGTCATCACCTAAAGATCCTAGAGCTCAAAGACTTGCCCAAGTATCACAAGCAAAGAAATAAGATTATTGGAGTTAAAGAATTGATTCTTTAAGAAGTCTTGAGATTGGAGCTTAAAAAGGTGTAATAATAATTCTCTTCTCCCTTCACCGGTCCAGTGCGGATTACCGCCTTCCTTTCTTAAGATTCTCTCCCTCCACTTCCGACTACCGCCGCTCAGTTTCTTGCATCATGTTTATATTTCAAGCTCTTGCATCATGTTTAATTTTCAAGTCATCACCTTAAATCTTAAAGATAAAGAAATGGATTTGCATATCATGTTTATAATTCCAAGTTATCACCTTATAATGACAAGATTAAAATGAGGTTGCATAGCATGTTTATGATTCTAAGATATCACATAAATCTCTTAAGATCAAGACTTGCTCCTTTTATCTTAAGTGAGAATTTTAATCATGAAGATTCTTTCAAGTTTAGCAAAAAGAATTAGTTTCTAAAAGAAATTTGAGGCCTTGCAAAGACTTTACAAGAAACTAGTATTCCATGTACACTTAAAATGTGATTATGATAGGTTCATGATTCAGCCACTTATCTGAGTTTATTACCAATGTATGATGATGATTTAATATGTTTAAAGTTGTGATTATTATGTTTATTGATGAGGGAACAATTATATGCAAGTTAGAAGAGAAACTATATATAATAACGTAAAGCAAGATTTCTAGAACTCTAGATAATGAAATTTATGCAATCTATCCAGAACCTTTAATGGCCTTAAGAACCAGATTTTATTATGCTTAGATAAGGGAGAATGATTCATAATTGGGTTAGTAATTAATTTTGGCATCAGGAAAGACGTAACGAGAAAGGGTTAAAAACGCAACTTATAGCAGTAAAACCTTAAGAATAACTTACTACCTATGCTGCCCCATATAGTCTAATAATGTTCCTAAGGCTTATAATTAATGGTAATGATGGTAATGAATCCCTTAGATGCATAATTAATTAGTTCAATAATTGAGGTTGCCTGATTCTAGAGTTTCGGTTGTTGAAGCTTTGGTAAGAATTGATGATGATGCCTCCTTGATGTTTTAAATGATAAGTCTATGTAGAGATTTGATGCTTTGAATGTCAGTTATATGATGATATAATGCCTCCTGAGAATTTGATATTATTGAATGATTTCATGGCTTGCATGTTATAGTTGCTATTGCAAACAATGAAAATATTTATGCATCTTGATGATTATGATATAACATGCAAAGACTTAAAGGTGACTCAAAATATATGAGGAAATGACCCTTTGGACCCATCAGACTATAGGTGGTGAAAAGGTGATCCTGAGAAAATGATCCTTTGGACCCATCAAACTATAGGTGGTGAAAAGGTGATTCTTGCCCCTTAGTCCGTTCTCTCAAAAGGGTAGAGACGGAATTTTAACTTATCAAAAGGGATAAGTATATGCTAGTGACGACTAGTAAGGTATGAGCTCATAACCTAGATTACTCCCAAAAGGGTGGAGTAAAGGGTGGCCCAGGAAAATGATGATGAAAGTAACTTTAAGTCACCTAAGGAACTAAGTAATGTATTATGTGATTATGATGTTCTTCTATGCATAGTATTTATGAGATGATGATGAGAAATATGATGTTCTTCTATGCATAGTATTTATGATATGATGATGAAGAATATGATGTGGTTTTATGCATAACTATGTTATTATATGTGAAAGGAAAAGTTCATTATAAACATGACATGCTAAGTTTATGATGCATTATAAGACGCATGATTAAAACCGACGAACCTCGGTAAAGTATATTTTCGAACTTAATAAATCAATCTTAGCATGCTCACTATTTCATAATGAAACCCGAGGTTCCTGGGGACGATGATGATGACACAATGCATCATGAGGTGAGTACCTGAGATTCTTTTTATAAGTTTCTCACTCCCTCTATTTTTTTTTCCATCTCGTCTTCAGAAATAGAAGGAAGCGTTCGTGAATCACATTGAGGCCTTCACCTAGTCTGAACTTGATCCTAGTTTCACTCGTATATTTTAGATATCTATCCCTATCCTTGGAGTGTTATTACTAGGTGCCATTAATGGATGTCCTTCCATCCATATATTATTTATGTTTTGTTAGATTGCCTACACCTAGTCTTATTCTGTTGGTAGGCAAACTAGTGTTATGTAATTATGGATGTTATATGATGGAGCCAATATGATGTGTTTTTCATGCTATATCACGTTATTCGCTTTATTTTGATTATTGTTCACGTTATGTGCGGCTCACGTTTTCAATTATGTTTTAAAAAAAAATGGCTCGTAATTTCACTAAGTATTTTCAAAGTATGATGAAAGAACTGAAGCAAAGAGTAAAGTCTAGTAATTAATCAGATACAACCTTGGTGTATTCGGTTAATTATTAGGGTGTTACATTTTGGTATAGAGGTTTCCTCTCACGGAGCTGAGGATTGGACTGGCTATGCTTCTTAAACATAATACGTTAGAAATGTCATGTGTAAATGTTTATCATTAGGATGAGCTTGAGGATTAGAGATGCATGACCACTGTATGTTGCATGTGCCATGGTAACTTGCTCACTTTGCATGGAATATTGAACCTGATCACCTCATTGTTGCTGTTTTGTGTGTATAGGGACCAATGGCACATCGACAAGGCTAAGCGCGACAAGAATAACCAGAACAACGAACTCCGAAGCACTCCGCGATGTGGCAAGGACAATGAGAATGATGATGGATCGAATGGATCAGATCGCCAAGCTAATGCGAATCAAGGCCATGAGATTTCGAACATGCTCATTTTGGGGAGTTTCGGCGAACCCCAGTTTTCAAGGGGACCCTCAATCCAAATGTTGCAGATGAATGGATTCGAATATTGAGAAGGTCTTTGCTGTAGTCCCATGCTCAGAGGAGCAGAAGGTCACCTTCGCTACCCATATGCTTGAAGGTGATGCCCTTTTGGTGGACAGGTGCCGAAGACTCCTGGAGGCGACCGACATGGACATTGATTGGGAACTATTTAAGGTCCATTTTTATGAGAAGTATTTCCCGAAGTCGGTAAAAAATCTAAGGACATTGAGTTTATGCAACTTGTCCAAGGAAATATGAATGTGGCCAGTACATGCCAGATTTGAAGAACTTATTAAGTTCTCAAGGATGTATCAGGGTAACCCGGAGTATTGGAAATGCATTAAATACGAGTCAGGGTTAAAGGCGAGCTTAATGTGGAGTTGCGCATTTGGAGATTAGGGATTTCTCTACCTAGTTAACAAATGCCGCATCATTGAAGGCAAAGAAAGCTGAACACCTCAAAGTAATATCACCAAGAAGCTGACACCTCAAGGTCAGCAATTCAAGAGGCAAGACCCCCATTCTTACCTCAATCAAGACCACAAGGTCCACAAAGGAACTTTCAACAAGGAAGGCCGAACAACAACAACTGCTATAATAACCCCAACAACAATCGCAACAACAATAACAACAACAAGGGGAAAGCACCACAAAGAGGTCCAGCAGCACCTCCACGACCCCCACCATCCATGGAATGTCCCAAGTGCGGCAAGAATCATGGAAGCATGCCATGTCGAGCCGAACAAATGTTTGCTACCGGTGGAAAGCCAGGCCACTACTCTCGAGAATGCAGAGAGGAACCCGTCAACCCCAATCCCAAGCCCAAGTACCAAGGAAGGGTCTTTACCGTTAATGGAAGAAACGACGAAGTCACGGAATCTCGTGGAAGGTAAGTGTAACATGCATGGTAAAAACTTAATTGTACTATATGATTCTGGCGCTTCCCATTCTTTTATCTCCCACTCATGTGTTAAAAGCCTTAACTTACATGTGACTGAACTTCCTTTTGACCTTGTTGTTTCTACCCAACTGGAAAACCCTTAGGACTTGTAGATGTTGTTTAGATTGTAATTTTGTTATTGAAAATAGATCCTTTGTTTTAGATCTTATTTGCTTACCCATGCAAGGTTTAGATGTGATTCTTGGCATGGATTGGCTTGAGGCCAACCGTGTACTGTTAAACTTATGAGAAAACCATCACTTTTCTTCCTATTCCCATTGAACCTAAGAAACCTATAAGTCTTACATAACTGGAAATGGACTATGGTAAGGGTGAGAGTAAAGGTTATATTTTCCTAGCCGCTAGTGATGTAGACTTTGAGCAAAGTATCGATGAGATACCAATAGTAAGGAATTATCTTGAAGTATTTCCAGATGAGATACCAGAGTTTCCCCCAAGAGAGAGATAGAGTTTTCCATAGAATTGCTTCGGTGCAGGACCCATATCCATAGCCCCATACAGGATGTCCCCATTAGAGTTGACCGAGTTAAAAGCTCAATTGGAAGATTTATTGGAGAAAAAGTTTGTTAGGCCTAGTGCATCACCTTGGGGAGCCCCTTTGTTTGTAAAGAAAAAGGATGGAAGTATGAGGATGTGTGTTGACTATAGGCAATTGAATAAAGTGACGATAAAGAACAAATACCCTTTGCCTAGGATAGATGACTTGATGGACCAGCTTAAAGGTGCAACAATGTTTTCTAAGATTGATTTGAGGTCAGGTTACCACCAGATTAGAGTGAGAGATGAAGATATACCAAAAATGGCCTTTCGCACTCGATACGGCCATTTTGAGTTTGCAGTAATGTCCTTTGGATTAACCAATGCTCCAGCAATTTTTATGGATTACATGAATAGGATCTTTAGACCCCATTTAGATCAGTTCGTGGTTGTCTTTATAGATGACATTCTCATCTACTCTAAGACCCACGAGGAGCATGAACGCCACCTAACCATAGTCCTGGAAATCCTGAAGGAAAAGAAACTATATGCCAAGCTTTCTAAGTGTGAATTCTGGTTGGATGAGGTGAAATTTTTAGGGCATGTAGTATCTAAGAAAGGAATTGCTATAGATCCTAGTAAGGTGGAAACGGTTGTAAATTGGAAAGACCAACCACGGTAACTGAAGTAAGGAGCTTCTTAGGTTTAGCCGGTTATTACCGTCGATTTATCAAGGGATTTTCCAAGATTTCCCTATCTCTGACCAAGCTGACTAGGAAGAACACCCCTTTTTCATGGACCCTGGAGTGTGAAAAGAGCTTTCAAGAGCTAAAACACAAGCTAACCTCAACCCCTGTTTTTGTACCCACCCAATGTGCCTTTCGAAGTATCCTGTGATGCTTTGAGGAAGGGTTTGGGTTGTGTACTGATGCAAGATAGGCAAGTGGTGGCCTATGCGTCGAGGCAACTCAAGCCACATGAGGCAAATTACCCACCCATGACCTTGAGTTAGCCGCTGTCATGTTTGCTCTAAAGATTTGGAGACACCATTTATACGGAGTGAGGTTTGAGGTGTTTTCCGATCACAAGAGTTTGAAATATCTCTTTGATTAAAAAGAGCTAAACATGAGGCAAAGAAGGTGGATGGAGTTTTTAAAAGATTATGATTTTGGGTTAAATTATCATCCAGGTAAAGCTAATGTTGTAGCATGCCCTAAGTAGGAAATCCTTACAAGTGTCCCGTTTGATGGTGAAGGAGGTTGAGTTAATTGAGGTTTAGAGACCTAAACCTAGGGATGACCTTGACCACTAAGGGCATAAGAGCTTGCCATCTTAGTGTGACAAGTGAATTCAAGGAAAGAATTGCTCAAGCCCAAAGGGAAGATACGGAATTTCAAGAAACTTAGAAGCGGAAGAGCTAATAAGTTGAAAGGTTTTACCCAAGGGAATGATAGTTTGTGGAGGTTTGAAGGTCGTATATGTGTACCTGCTAGTGGTGACCTCTGAAAGGATATTTTGGAGGAAGCCCATAAGAGCCATTTCACCCTTCATCCGGTGCCACCAAGATGTATCAAGATTTGAAGAAGATGTTCTGGTGGCCAGGATTGAAGAAGGATGTGTGCACATGGGTGAATAAGTGCTTGGTGTGTCAAAAGGTGAAGATTGAGCACCAAAGACCCTCTGGAATGTTGCAAACCCTACCAATCCCTGAGTGGAAGTGGAATAGTATCTCCATGGATTTTGTAACTGGACTACCAAGGACCCAAGCGAATCATGACGCCATTTGGGTAATAGTGGATCGGTTGACTAAATCAGCCCACTTTTTACCTATTAAGGTGACTTATTCCTTGGATAGGTTAGCACTATATATTCAGGAGATAGTAAGATTACACGGAAGACGTCGACGATAATCTCTGATCGGATCCATGATTACGTCACGATTTTGGGGAGCCTTTCAGAAGGCGTTTGGTTCAAAGCTGTGTCTCACGGCTTATCACCCCAAACGAACGGTCAATCTGAAAGAACTATCCAAACTTTGGAAGACATGTTGAGGGCATGTGTTTTAGATCAAAGAGGGGGATAAGTACCTGCCATAATTGAATTTGCATATAACAACAGTTATCATGCAAGTATGGTATGGCACCATACGAGGCCCTCTATGGACGGAAGTGTCAATCACCTCTATGTTGGTATGAGCCCGGAGAGCAAAGTCTACTTGGACCAGATATTGTGAGGAAACAACGGAACAAATCAAGAAGATTAGGGATAAGATTCTCCCTCTAAAGTCGCAGAAAAACTATGCGGACAAGCGGCGAAAACCGCTAGATTTTCAAGAAGGGGACCATGTGTTCCTAAGAATCACCCCCACCACAGGCATAGGCCGAGCAATGAAAGTAAAGAAATTGAGCCCAGATTTCTTGGTCCATTTGAAATCCTTAGCAAAATAGGATCTGTAGCCTACCGTATAGCCCTACCCCGAGTCTCCAACCTTCATGATGTTTTCCATGTCTCCAGTTAAGGAAATATCATTCTGACCAAGTCATGTACTAGAGCCAGAACATGTACAATTAAGAGATGACCTAACGTTTAACTTACCACCCACGAATCGTTGGAGGAGTTAAGCATTAAGGAACAAGGCCCACCAAAGTAGCATGGGGACGAGGTGAAACCGAAAAGTTACATGGGAGCTGGAATCAGATATGCAAGCACAGGATCCAGAGCTTCTCAGGTAACGAATTTCGAGGGCGAAATTCTTTTTAAGGAGGGGAGTAATGTAACGCCCCAATTTTTACTGTAATTTTTACTCATTAGGAATTACCGAATTACCGTAGGTAAATATTATATAAAATTTGAGACCAAACAATCCTTAATAAAGGAATATAACGTTAGAAGAAAAGTTAGGAGCAATTCGTGCAAGTATTGCAAACCCGAATTTCTGTACGTGTAAAATGACCAAAATGCCCCTGAGGTTATTTTACTAAAAATGAGGATCGTGGGCCCCACCCATCCTCAAGGGGATGTTTTGATGTTAATAAGGGATTGTTTGTGTTATGTGTGTTAATAGAGGAGAAGAATCCTAATTTTGAGCTCCGACGTGCGAAATGACCAAAACGCCCCCTCCGCTTTTAACCCGATTTGCATGCCAACTGAACCGAACCTCACTAAAATGTGTTAAAAGGTGTTTTTAAGCCATGATTAACCATTGGTTAAGCTCGGGTGGTCTCGGGCAATTTTTAAGTAAAATGACCGTTTTACCCCTGTCTTTGTGAGTTTTACAAATTTTGAGATTTTTGATTCGTCTAACGAAACCTAAGCAATATTAGGCTCAAATTAAAGCTTATTAAATTCTAATTATTAATCTAGAGTCAAAATTATTTATTTAAATTGATTAGAACCTAAAATTGCTTTAAAACACTCAAATTGCTTACTAATTCACCTAAGCCCTTAACCGTAAATTCTCTAAATTGCATGAATACCTTGCCTACACCTAAATAATACATGGAACACACAAAACCTCTTCCATGAGGCTGTAATGCATGAAATTATTCAGCCATAATCATTAGAATTATTGCAAGATAATGCACTAAAATAAAATGCCAAAAAATTCCCTAAAACATGGCATAAAACATGCCTTAAACAAGAAATGATTTTCCTCCCTTTGTTCCCCATGAAAAATCCGAAAATTATGCCTCCTCCTCTTGTCCATACATGAGCTTGAATTCCTCTATAAATAGGCATGCTTGAGGAGCCTTGGAAGCCTTGCTCATAACTTACACAAATTCTAGTTTTAGGAGCACCAAAAGCTTTCTTTCTTCCTCCTCTTGGCTGAAATTCTTCTTCAATTTTCAAAGAGATTTTCTTTCATTTCACTCAAGGAAACCAAGTTCTCTTCCTTTCCTTCAAATCAAATTAGGTAGGGAGTTGTTTTTAAGTTTATTTCTATGCTTTGCTAAGTGTTGTTCTTGGTTCAAAATGATGATTTCATGGATTTTCTCTAGTTTTTCCATTTGGTTTTCTTCTTCCTTTTTCTTTGAACAATTCGGCCATATGGCCTAGGTGGGACTAAGATGATGGCTTGATGATGAGGACCTTGAGGGTGGGTTGTGAATCCATCACAAGTTAGGCCTCTAAAGCTTGAAAGTTCCACTTGATGCAAAACTTTAAAGAATAATATTTTTATGATGTTTTTATGATCTTGAGTTTAGAACTTGAAAGATGTATTTTTCACTTTGTCTTGCTAAGATATATTGGGTTGAATTTATATTTCTCTAAAGTCTTGGAGGAGCTCTAGTAAAGAAATAAAATGAACTTGCATCCATGTTTAAGTTTATGCCTTGCATAACCATGTTTACTTTCTATGTCATCACTAAATTCTCAAGAATGAATAAATGAACTTGCATATTCATGTTTAAATTTCCAAGCTTGCATTTCATGTTTATGTTTCAAGTTGTCACTTAATCTTCAAAGATAATAAAGAAGTTGCATCTCATATTTATTTTATGCTCTCACTTTATTTTATAATGGCTAAAAGAATCAACGCATGGCATGTTTATTTTTATGTCATCACCTAAAGATCCTAGAGCTCAAAGACTTGCCCAAGTATCACAAGCAAAGAAATAAGATTATTGGAGTTAAAGAATTGATTCTTTAAGAAGTCTTGAGATTTCAAGCTCCAGTTTCTTGCATCATGTTTATATTTCAAGCTCTTGCATCATGTTTAATTTTTCAAGTCATCACCTTAAATCTTAAAGATAAATAAATGGATTTGCATATCATGTTTATAATTCCAAGTTATCACCTTATAATGACAAGATTAAAATGAGGTTGCATAGCATGTTTATGATTCTAAGATATCACATAAATCTCTTAAGATCAAGACTTGCTCCTTTTATCTTAAGTGAGAATTTTAATCATGAAGATTCTTTCAAGTTTAGCAAAAAGAATTAGTTTCTAAAAGAAATTTGAGGCCTTGCAAAGACTTTACAAGAAACTAGTATTCCATGTACACTTAAAATGTGATTATGATAGGTTCATGATTCAGCCACTTATCTGAGTTTATTACCAATGTATGATGATGATTTAATATGTTTAAAGTTGTGATTATTATGTTTATTGATGAGGGAACAATTATATGCAAGTTAGAAGAGAAACTAGCTATATAAAATAACCGTAAAGCAAGATTTCTAGAACTCTAGATAATGAAATTTATGCAATCTATCCAGAACCTTTAATGGCCTTAAGAACCAGATTTTATTATGCTTAGATAAGGGAGAATGATTCATAATTGGGTAGTAATTAATTTTTGGCAAGGAAGGAAGGTAACGAGAAAGGGTTAAAAATGCAACTTCTAGCACACGTAAAACCTTAAGAATAACTTACTGCCTATGCTGCCCCATATAGTCTAATAATGTTCCTAAGGCTTATAATTAATGGTAATGATGGTAATGAATCCCTTAGATGCATAATTAATTAGTTCAATAATTGAGGTTGCCCAATTCTAGAGTTTCGGTTGTGACGCTTTCGGTAAGAATTGATGATGATGCCTCCTTGATGTTTTAAATGATAAGTCTATGTAGAGATTTGATGCTTTGGAATGTCAGTTTATATGATGATATAATGCCTACTGAGAATTTGATATTATTGAATGATTTCATGGCTTGCATGTTATAGTTGCTATTGCAAACAATGAGAATGTTCATGCATCTTGATGATTATGATATAACATGCAAAGACTTAAAGGTGACTCAAAATATATGAGGAAATGACCCTTTGGACCCATCAGACTATAGGTGGTGAAAAGGTGATCCTGAGAAAATGATCCTTTGGACCAATCAAACTATAGGCGGTGAAAAGGTGATTCTTGCCCCTTAGTCCGTTCTCTCAAAAGGGTAGAGACGGAATTTTAACTTATCAAAAGGGATAAGTATATGCTAGTGACGACTAGTAAGGTATGAGCTCATAACCTAGATTACTCCCAAAAGGGTGGAGTATAGGGTGGCCCAGGAAAATGATGATGAAAGTAACTTTAAGTCACCTAAGGAATTAAGTAACGTATTATGTGATTATGATGTTCTTCTATGCATAGTATTTATGAGATGATGATGAGAAATATGATGTTCTTCTATGCATAGTATTTATGATATGATGATGAGGAATATGATGTGGTCTTATGCATAACTATGTTATTATATGTGAAAGGAAAAGTTCATTATAAACATGACATGCTAAGTTTATGATGCATTATAAGACGCATGATTAAACCGACGAACCTCGATAAAGTATATTTTCGAACTTAATAAATCAATCTTAGCATGCTCACTATTTCATAATGAAACTTTAGGTTCCTGGGGACGATGATGATGACACAATGCATCATGAGGTGAGTACCCCTGAGATTCTTTTATAAGTTTCTCACTCCCTCTATTTTTCTTTCCATCTCGTCTTCAAAAAGAAGGAAGCGTTCGTGAATCACATTGAGGCCTTCACCTGGTAGCTGAACTTGATCCTGCTAGTTTTACTCGTATATTTCAGATATCTATCCCTATCCTTGGAGTGTTATTACTAGGTGCCATTAATGGATGTCCTTCCATCCATATATTATTTATGTTTTGTTAGATTGCCTACACCTAGTCTTATTCTATTGGTAGGCAAACTATGTGTTATGTAATTATGGATGTTATATGATGGAGCCAATATGATGTGTTTTTCATGCTATATCTCCACGTTATTCGCTTTTATTTCGATTATCTTTCACGTTATGTGCGGCTCACGTTTTCAATTATGTTTAAAAAAAAATGGCTCGTAATTTCACTAAGTATTTTCAAAGTATGATGAAAGAACTGAAGCAAAGAGTAAAGTCTAGTAATTAATCAGATACAACCAGGTGTATTGGTTAATTATTAGGTGTTACATTTTCACCTCTAACATTAATCACAACACATCTAATCCCCCTTCAATCATTAAACTAACCCTTGAGGATGGCCAGACCGGCCATTCTCTTTTGGGTAAAAATAACCTCAGGGTATTTTGGTGATTTTATAAAAAATGAGGGCGTTACACGATGCATATTAAAGATTCATTTTAAAGTTCTAAAATCATCCCTCCGAAATGGGTAGCTTTTAACAATCAATCACTTAGTGCACATATATCATGAAGCTCAAACACATAGTAAGTAATTCTAATAAAGAGATTACATATGATATGATTATGCATATGCTAAATGCAGTGAAATTATCTCAAAGTGGCCTAGTTTCACTTATGGCCATCGAAATCAAATCAGTGCATTTTCTCTTTTCATTAACAAAAAAGACTTAGTTTATAGTTTATACTACATGGTATTTATAGTGGATTGTACTACACAAGAGAAATAGACTGCTTGTAAGCTCATTTCTATACGTGATCATCAACTTCATTTTTTCCTTTTCCAAATCTCACAGACCTATCCTCAGCCCATATGTCTATTAAACTCATAATATCTCTAGGGAAGTTCTTCTTTTTGCCTTCCCTTTCTCTAGGGAAGTTCCTCTATACTCAACATAAGTCTTGTTTCTACTTTGTCCATATGTTAGAACACGCACGATTAGAGTTTATACATTCTCTTTCTCACATAATTTCATTATGTACTTTCTTTCTCAAATGCATGCATAAGCCACATGTAGGCATTTATTCACAATGCAATTTCAATCATGCCTCATAAACTACTCTTTACTTCCTCTAGCATGCATTTATATGTCACAAGTCACATGGCCAAATAGTTAATATGAAGTATTCATGTCATGCTAGAACCAAAATGCCATTATATTATCAATTCAAGTCTTGGGTTCATTTCCACAATTAGGCAGATTTCACACTATTGTAGCACGAATTGATTTGCACATCAAACAATCCATTAAGAGGCTATAAAAATTATCTAAGGCACTTCAATGTGTCACAAGGTTCCATAAAAAGTTTAGAGGAAAAAGAGTTCTCTAACTATATTAACAAAATTAGACAAATTTGGTGCTTAGAAACCACTTAACCTCATCTTAGAACCTGAAATTCATAATTTTTAACCCTAGCAAATGATTGAATCAATTCAAAAGAAAAATCACAGTTATACTTCAAGATGTTACTCTGTAAAAATTTAAAAGGAAACTTAAATCATTTGCTATGGCAAAAAAATTAGACAAATTCACAGCTTCAGTTCCAATAATCCAGGCAACATGGTTACCATTTCGATTCTTGATTTTTTTTAAAGCAGTATGAGTCAAAAATAGAGCTTAAGAAAATTTGTGAAACTAGCCTAGGATGTTAGCTTCAACATATATTTTTTCTAGCTCATGAAAATACCCAAAATTCCCTAAGAAAATTCGTGATCAATGCTGCCTATACAAAAATAAAAAATCCAGTAACATGGTTCAAAATCTCTTTTCACAAAAATGATTTCTAACATTACATAAACACTCCACCAAAATTAATACATCAATATCTATATATCAACAATCAATACAACTAAAAATATCAAGTAAGACAGGAACCAAACTTTAGAAAACAGATTTAAAGACCAAAAAGGTTTTAGAGGCCTACTCTTGAAAACTAGTGTATCCTTGGCTCTAAGATGCTCCAAGATGGTTCCCTTCACTCCAAAGCTCCCATATCAAACCCAAACCCTTCCTAAAATAGTGAGGAAGTGAGGTATCAATATGATGATTAATGGAGAATTGAGATTTCAATCGGTTAGATTTGTAGGTTTGATGAGTAGAACAAGTTTAGTGAAGGAAGTTTATGGTTTTAGTAAGTGTATGTTAGGAGTTTGGAGGCTTGTAACAAGGTTTCAAGCTCTTTGAAGTAACAACAATGGTGGTTGAATATTCTCCTTTGGCTAGCCAAATTTGTGATAATGATCAGGTGAGGTTAGTTGTTTTGTATTTATCCTAACTTAGCTTTAGAATTTATGTTACATAAATGCATATCTCTTTAAAAGAAAGAAAATAGAATGGATGGCTAGGATTTAATCTTGTAATTCAAGATTAAGTCTTAGCTTTCCACTTATCCAGAATGGATATACATTATCCATTTGTAGTGATTAAATCATCTTTCATGTTAGAAATCACACATCGAAATTTTACAAAATGGGTGAAACACCGTACCCAGGTAATTCAATATTACTCAAAGTTTAATCCTAGATATAAAATCCTCATTTCTAACTATTTTTAACCTCAACCCTCTCTTTTGTCCAAGGGCATTTCCTGTCTTACTTGGGTTTGAATTGTTTTATGGGCCGTAGCCCACAAGATTACTATTCACCTCGGCTAATTTTTTTTTAACATATCCGTTGGGCCATCCTTATCATTGCTAAAACTGTAGATTTTTTAAATTATGACTAATAAAGCTCAAATTAATTTTTAAATAATTTTTAGGGTGTTACACAATTCTTGATCTAACTCTCTCAAATCCTCTTTTAATGCCAAAACAATAGAATTTATTGATGGTGAAGTGATGTGATGATTCTTTATTGGTGTTTAATATGAGGATATCAAGAACTAGTCTTAAGTTTGTACTTTGATCATGGTGTCTTGGTGTTGTAACTTGAGTTTTTTCAAGCTAGGAATTGGAATTTGAAGGAGAAGAACTGGAGATGGCTAAAAGGAGAAGCATGGTCGAGAATAACTTGGTGGTGTGATAAGGTTAGGTGGATTGTGTTTATATTGGGTTGAAAATACTAATTATGTAGTCAAAGTGTATTTTTCTTTCTTTCTAAAAAGGAACAATGAAATGGATAGCTAGGATTTGATCTTGTTAATCAAGATGAAATCTTAGCCATCCACTTAGCTTAAATAGATAGACAATGTCCTTTTATAAAGATTAAACTATCTTTTGGTGTTAGAAATCGCACACTGAAATTTTACCGAAAGGAGGAATATCATACCCAGGAAATCAAATATTACCCAAAATTAATTTTCAAGTATAAAATCTTTATTCCTAACTATTTCTAACCTTAATCTTATAATTTCTCAGTTTTGGGCATCTCAGGCCCCAATTCTAGGGTTTTGGTTGTCCCAACTAGCCCGCAAGACCCACAAGTCACACTATTCATGATTTTTTTTACACATCCATTGGACTATCCTCATCATTGCTAAAACTGTCATATTTTTGAAATTCTCACTAATAAAGTTCAAATAAATTTTTAAATAATTTTTGGTATTACATATAACCAGAATTTTGTTATGTCACATCTTTTGTGCATAACCATATATCAGAGAAATATAGAGATATTATTATTATTATTGCAAATATATAGCTAGAGATTCTGTATTTCTAAGTTGCCAAGTTAAAATGATTTCATGATAGATTATGGATTTGGAGATGCTTGTTTACCAGGTTATGGAACAAAAAAATGTTTTTATTTCTAGAACAACTATGTTATTAATGTGATAATGGAAGATAAATTAGATTCAAACAAGAAAAGGCAAGGAGGAGATCCTTTGGAAGAACGTGGTGGACCAATGACTAGACCTAAATCAAAGAGAGCTAAGGAAGCTTTGGGCCAAATGATTTCAAGTTTGTTTGAGGCAAAGCCCATTTTGTAACACCCTAACTCTTAACCTCATACGCTCGAGTCGCATTCCGGTTAGTTATTAGTTGTTACGCCTTTGTTTCAGATCTTGACTTACTTTTCTTTAAAATATGAGTATTAAAAATACGACTGAATTTTTTTCTTTTTGAACTTAAGACTTAAAATGCGAGCCACGCATGCGCATAGATACCGACTATTAAACATAAAACATAACAACCAGATATACGTCATCATAACAACCATGAATAAAACCATAGAATAATCACAACATAAATTATAGTAGTATAACATAATCATAACATAACAACGATGTCCTTATAAATATAAGGACACCTAGGGGTATCAATTACACCAAACAACTTTAACTAACACAAAACCAAATGTTAACGAGGCTAGACTAGTCTTCATGCTTCCGCTGCGCCCTCTGTCTAGATGACGTGGTTCCTATGCCCGCGCCTCAAGGAAGATCATGAACATCCGCATCATTCCTGGAGATGACACGGGAAGGAAAACAAAAGGGGTGAGAATACTTATACAAGATTCTCAGGGCTCCCCAACTCTAACACAAGTATCATTGTCGTCGCCCAAGCCACTTTGGGTTTCATTATGAAAAGGTGTTCATGCATAGGTTTAGTTTTAATTTCTCAAATCCTATTATCCGAAGTAGGTTTATTTTAGCATGAGTCTTGATGGTATGAATGCAACAGATATTTTATGTATACATGGCAATGCTTAAGCATGACAATTCACGTACTCAACATATATCACTTGATTATAAGCACCAAGGGAACAACCACGAAACATATGCATGTGTGTCTTTTACTTTATCATAATTGAACTCCTCAAGTTCCTTTCTTAAATTTTTCCACTTTTCCACCCTTATCGTAGCCACCAAAATCCATCCAATATGCCGCCCCGATGATTTTCACATAGCCACCAAAACTCCAAATACACTCATCGCCTAGGAATGAGCTCATCCTAACTAGCCATCACTAGATTCATCAGGGAAAAAAGAAGGGGGAATCACATCTCTTCCTGGATCACCCCTTACAACCCTTAACTGGGAAGTCATAATGGGATCATTTCCTCATTAACATATCTTTTTCTTAGATCACCCCGTACAACCCTTAACTGGGAAGTCATAATGGGATCATTTCCACTTTATCATATCTTGTATGGATGCAACATGAGCATACAACCATAGAATATCATATAACATATCCTCTATTCATGTCTCACATTCTCAAGCATTTTAAGTATAGCATACCACATTATCATAGTAACATGCCACCCATCCATACATTCTTATACTTATAGCATTTAAAACATTCACATTCATCACGAGCGTCCTCACTTGGTCTTATTCTCACATCACACCTCCTATCTCGTGGTGTCTTATGCTTTGGCCCTTACGGGTCTTAAACTTATGTTCTAATTATCCTAGCTTTCATTATGGATCATTATCACACCTAAGGGATCATCACCTTGAATTCTCTAATATTTAAGCCTATTATCATATCCAAATAGTCTTACATAACTTAGGAAGAAAATTATCATAAGCTTACGGGTCCTAGAATCTCCATTTTAGACCTTTCTAAGATTCGTCTTCGCCTAAGGCTTTATAATCAACTCCTAAACCAATTATGAGGGACTCCTACACATATCCACTAATTATAAACCATTTTCCTTAAGTTCAATTATGCTGGAACAAAATTTACCATTCTTGCATCTAGGTGTTCTAGAATTCTCATTTTAAATCCTTTCTAGTTACTTGTTCTTTCCTAACTTCCCTAAATCATCCCTTACTTCACTCAAACATGAAATTACACATCTTAACACCACAAAATAGAATTTATACAGTAGCCAAACACCAAGGGCAGAACCGAAATGCAAAGCTCATGTAATCACATAATTTCATGATTTAAAAGCATATAAGTTACTAGCTTTCTCTTGGAATGATTTTAGGAACTCAAAACTCTTTTAGAAACCAATTAATCTCTTTAAATTCATATAAATATGGGTGAGGTCAGTAGCTAAATTACTTGTTCATAAAAATAGATTTAAAACATGAAACCTTGTTCATAGTGTTCTTTAAGTACTCCTAAGCTTAGAAAAATTCCAAGACTTAAGCTATGGACACTTATGATTAGATGAACTCATCTCAAGTCCACCATCATCATCACAAGGCCGAAATGGCATTCTTGAAATGCATCCATTTTCTAAAATTTTATGTAAGATACTTGGGCAAGTCTTTGAGCTCTAGGATATTTAAGTGATGGCATAAACTTAAACATGCTATGCACTTGTTTTACTCTTCATTATAAAATAAAGTGAGAGCATAAAATAAATATGAGATGCAACCTCATTATTATCTTTAAAGATTAAGTGATGACTTGAAATATAAACATGAAATGCAAGCTTGGAAACTTAAACATGATAATGCAAGTTCATTTAGTTATTCTTGAAAGCTTAGTGATGGCATCAAAATAAACATACTATGCAAGGCATAAACATAAACATGAATGCAACTCCTTTTATCTTAACTAGAGCTCTTACAAGACTTTAGAGGAACATTACAACCTTAACCCAATATGTATCTTAACAACATAAAGTGAGCTTTAGAGTTCTTAGCACCAAGTCTTCAAAGAAGCCTTTGGTTTTGAACTTCATCATCAAGTTCAAGAAAATGGACATAAAGCTCAACATGTCTAAACAAACATGCTAAGAACTAAGTCATATTCTTTATTTTATTGCTCATGGGCTTCAATCTAGAGTAGAACTCTTAGAACAGCCGACCAACTTTAAGGTTGGCAAGGGTAAGCTTAGAGCTCTTTGAAAACATATGATTAATTTTCTTAACAAAACTTTTGTGATCTACTTAACATTTTTAACAAACTTTGTTCAAATAAAGGAAAGGGAAACCGAAACCATTAAGGGAAAAGGAAAGAAAAACCAAAACTTTAAGTAAAGAAAAAGGAAAGAAACCAAGAGCATGTATGGTCCAAGACCAAGTTTTTCAAGCTTTAGAAGTTTCTCACATGGCATCACAAGACCATTATCTTAAAACCTCATCATCAAGCTAAAGTTTTTCTCATGAAAAGGCCTCATGGCCGAAAAAGAAAATAGGAGGAAAGGCTTGAAAAACTAAGAGAAAACTAGAACCTTTCTTGAAGAAAACAAGTAAAAACTTTGAAACAAAACCCCTACCTAAGGAAGTCTTGAAAGAAATGAAGGAAAGCTTGAGTCTTCAAAGAAATGAGAAGACAAAAATCTTCTCTTGAAGGAGGGAGGATTCGGCCAAGCAAGGAACTCAAGGAAGATGATTTTCCTTGAGGAAGCAAGCTTAGAAATGGAAAGATTAAGTGTTTGGGAGGTGGTTTGAGGTGAGGGAGTGGTGGTTTATGGTTGTTTGTGGTGGTTTGTAATGTTGTAAAGGTTTCTTTGAGGGAGGAAGAAGAAGAGCAAGATGAAGAGAAATTTGAGAGAAAATGAAAGAAAAGGCAAGACAACTAAACTTGGCAAAGCTTCTAAAGTGCAACCAAGTTCTTCAAGGCTTGGTATTTATAGAAAAATGAAGCAATGGAGGCTGATTTGGGAGGAGGAGGCTGACGGTTTCTTCATGCCAAAGGGGAGAAAAATCTTCAAAAAATTGTCATTCATAGGCATGGTTCAAAGCATGGCTTGAGGTATGGTCTTTGAGTGAAACAAAATCAACATGTGATGAATTTAGGGGAGGATGAATTCGGCCAAAATTTCCAGCCAAGGGGGAAGGATGATTTGTCCATGTAATTGTGGTTTAATGATGTGTTTAGATGTTTCTTTGATTAAGGTTTTGATTAGGAGTTTGTAAGAAAGTGTTTAGGTGAGATAATGGCTAATTAAGGTTGCCAAGACTTGATTAGGGGAGTGGTCTTGCTAGATTAACAATTTAAAATCATTCTTTTAGTCAAATGAGGGTATGGGCACAATTCCTTAATTTAAGGAATTAGAGAGAAAACACTATTCAAGATTCCATGACTAGGAATCTTGAATCAAAGAATGTAATTAGAGTTTAACTAAGCAATCTTAGGTTCTAATTAACCTTAATAAATTATTTTGACTTGAGATTAATTATCGAAATAAATTAATCTTCGATTAGAGCCTAATATTGCTTAGGTTTGCTTAATTACGTCATTAGGCTCACTATACACTGTTCTAGGGGCAAAATGGTAATTTTGCACTAAAATGCTGGGTTACCCAGGCTTAACTTGCTGTTAAACTTTACTTAAAATCATCGTTTAAAACCGTTTGGTAAAGTCCGGTTCAATCGGCACGTAAAACGATGAGAGGCAACAGGGGCGTTTTGGTAATTTCGCGCGTTGAAACTAAAAAATGAGATTATTCTGCTCTATTACCACACATCACACATATAATCCCCTATCACCATCAAAATATCCCCTTGAGGATGGCTGGGACCAGTGATCCTTATTTTCGGGTAAAATGACTTTAGGGCATTTCATTTGCACACAAAAAAAAATCGAGGCGTTAAACATTTAAGAAGATAAAAAACCTAAGACTAGTCCATTGCATTCACGTGGCTAATCCAGATTAGTTATATCTTTAGGCTTGTTAATTTTAAGTTAGTAATAACGTAATTGGGCCTATTAATTTTCATACAATCCATCACTTATTCCTAGTTGTTCGACTTTTCTCATTTTTTTAAATGAGTTTATGTTTTAATCTTGGGCTAAGTGTTGTAGCCCACTTGCTAAACATTAGTTTATTTTATAAACCTTGTAAACACCTTTTGGAAAGGGATTTTTGTTGAATTCATATCATAATACTTTTTGGGTAAGAGTGTCTTTTTGGTTCTTACTTAGAACCTTAGGTCTTATCAAGAGTATCTAATTACTCTTGTGGTGATCTCCCTTCTTATCATTATTCTTGATTGTGGTGCCTCTAATGAAGTCTGGAATGTAACATGTGGTAATCGAGCCAAGTTCTTCGAGTTAGAATTGGTCAATTTTCTTTGGTTCATATTTGGAGTTTTACATATCATATTTTGATGTTTCTTGGGTTATTTATGAATGTTAGAGTCTCATCTTTCATCTCATTTTGGAAGCATAGCACTTCTGAATTTTCTACCTTGAGATACAACGAATTCTTTTTACCAACTTAGTCTGGTGCAACTTTGTGATTTCTTTTTAGTCCTTGGTTGATTCATCTTTTTGCTTAATTTTGTGATGTTCTTCTAATTTCCATTTGTCTTTGTTTGATGTTACAATGGATCAGTAGGTAAACAAAAAAAGGTGCAGAATGTTCATCACGTGTTCTTGATGTTCTTGGGAATTGTTTCTTTTAATCTTTCTAGGCTTTGTTAGTTTGATATTTAGTTGTTAAATATGTGCTTATTTTGATGTGATTCCATTTAGTTTGCTTATCTACAATCAACAAGAACATATTGAAAAAAAAAGAAAAAAATAGAATTAAAAAAAAGAATTTGAAAAAAAAGGTTAGAACAATGGGTTGTTTCTTTTTTTCTTCAAACCTTTAGCTTGTTCTTGTCTTGTTTGGCCTCTAATTTGAGTGTGTTTATCCTTGTTTAGTTTTTCTTGCTTGTCTTTTTTAGATCTCAAAAGTTTGTCTTATAGTTTTCTTTTGTTTGATCTCTTGTTGTTTTGTTATTTAACATTGGAGTTGTTGGAGTTTCTCTTTGAATTGACATTTGATTCCATTTAAGAGCTTACAAGAGCACTTGAGTAGTAAAAGGCAAGAGAAAACTTTGCACAAAAGCCTATTAGAGAGCAACAAACACAAGTGATACATCTATAAGAGCATAAACACGAGAAGTATGGTTAGGTCCTATTGCTTTCATTTTTTCTCTTTCTACTTGAATTATGGCAAGTACAGGTGGTGATGGTAACCCTCCTCCTGATGGAAACAACATATTGTTAGTACAGGTTATTACAACTCGAATGCAAATGATGATGACGGGGCATCCAGAGGACTTATATGAGAGAATTGAGCGGCTAGAAAATGAAGGAGATCATGATGATGATGGAGGTAGAAGGAGGATTGATAGAAGGAGGAGAAGAGATAATAAGGCTGATGCTATAAAGGAGCAAATTAAGGGAGTGAAACTTAATATACTACCTTTCAAAGGGAAGAGTGATCTAGAGGCTTATCTTGAATAGGAGATGAAAATTAACCAGTTGTTCCCATGCCACAATTACACTAAAGAAAAGAAAGTAAAGGTGGCAACCATGGAGTTCACGACTGTGCTCTTATTTGGTGGGACCAATTGCAAAAGGAGCGACTTAGATATGAAGAACCTTTAGTGGATACTTCGATTGAAATGTAGAGGTTGATGAAAAGGAGATTTGTCCCTTCCCATTATCATGGGGACCTTCATAACAAGCTCCAAAGACTCACACAAGGTAGTAGGAGTGTTGATGAATAATACAAGGAGATTGAGGTGTCTTTGGTTAAAGCCAATGTGAATGAAGGTAGGGAGGCTACTATGGCATGATTTCTAAATGGGTTGAATCATGACATTAGAGATGTGGTTGAGCTACAAAATTATGCTAAGTTAGAGGACTTGGCATATCAAGCTACCAAAATGGAACAATAACTTAAGAGAAAAGGTACTGTGAGGAGGAGTTCTTCTAATTTCAATTCTTCAAATTGGAAGGAAAGAACTAAGGAGGAGGAAGGTACTTCTTCTAACAATACCAAGGCTACACCTCAAAAGACTCAATTCAAGTCCAATTAGACCCCTAAAAAGACGAGTAGTGAGATAAAATCTTAAAGTGTTTGGGGAAAGGTCACATAGCTTCGAAGTGTCCAACTAAGAAGACTATGCTGCTTAAGGAGGATGGGGAAATCACAGAATCTACTCCACAAAGTAAGGAAGAGTATGATGAGGAAATTGCTTCCAAAGGAGATTTATTCATGGTGAGGAGGTTGTTGGGCAGCCAAGCAAAGGACTTGGATGAAAGCCAAAGGGAAAATATTTTCCACACAAGGTGTATCATCGAAGGGAAGGTTTGTTCTTTAATTTTTGATGGACGGAGCTGCACTAATGTTGTTAGTGCAAGGATGGTCTCTATAACACCCCAAAATTTATTTCAAAAGTTTTATTTGAACTTTATTAATCAGAATTTCATAAATTGGATAAAATTAGCCTTGATAACAATGGCTCAATGAAAAAAATATATATATGAACAGTAATCGTGCAGGGGCGTAGGCCGTCGGACCACCAAAATCCTAGAATTGAGATCAAGAGATGCCTGAGACTAAGAAATATAGGCTTAGTTAGGGAAAGTTAGAAATGAAAATTTTAGACCCGTAATTTAATTTTGGGCAATATTTGTTTTCCGGGTATGATATTTTACCCATTCGATAAACTATCGATGTGTGTTTCTTACACGTATGAGACTTACGGTGTAAGTTGCGCACTTAATATGACAAAGGTGTAGCTTAGGAGAAGCTGCACCATTGCATTTTTCAATAGCCAACAGGAATCTTACAAAAATTCAAGATTTATCTTTAAGAAAACAATTTTTATAATGTAAAATTTGGTGTATGTTATCATAAATAAAAAAAATCACAAACCTTATCATTTCTCCCTAAATTTCAGCCAACGACCCCAATTTCATCTTCTTCCTCTACAAAACACAAGAACCCTAGCTAGAAATCTCAAAGTTCACTCAAAAACTCCATAACCAAAGCATCAACTATCACCTACCTTTTATAATCCCTAAATTAATCCTTTATAGAGAATCCTCACCTCACCTCACCATCACTTGTAGCTATTGATTTTGCTATTTTAAAGGAGGATTTGATTTGTTTAAATAAAAAATTGGGTGTAAAACACTTGACAAAAGCCAAGAATAAGAACAAGTGCTTGCAAGAACCAAGTAGGGCTTTCTTTGACCTCTTTTCCTTCAAAATTTGCTCTAAAAATTCCTAATTGTTTTGGCCTGAAATTTTTTGTTATATTAGTTGATAATGCATAGATATTGATGTGTTTAATTTTCTGGCATGATTGGATGATGTTAGAGAATCTTTCTCTCAAAATATGTTGTGAACTATGTTGCTGAAATCCGGGTTTAAAGGTAGGTGAATTTATTCGATTTTTTGACCTAGTTAGAAACCTTATCTTAAGCTGAAATTTTATGTGATAATGTTAAGATGTTAAGGTGTCTCCATTATTTTTCTTGAGTCATTTTGAGTAATTTTGCTAGTTCTAAAAATTCAAGAACCAAGCTGATTAGGGTTTTGCCTCGCAGTCAATTCTAAGCACTGAATTTGTCTAATTTTTATACTATAACAAATGAACAAATTTTGTGTTGAAATTTTTACAGGGTGTTGAGGACATCTTGAAGACCCTAAATTTTTTTAGGATTTTATTTGTTCATTTGATAGGATAATAAAATAAGACTTTTGACTGTTGGTTGAAACTAAGTAGTTTCTAACCTCTGAATTTGAGAAATTTTGTTAATATAGCTAGAGACCTTATTTTACTTTGAAATTTTTACAAGATCTCATGGACATGTTAAATTAACTGTGAAAAATTGTGTTGCTCTTTTTTTATGAGGTTTAGCAGTTGATCCATAATTTCTTTAAGACTGAAAATCTAGACAGCATACTAAACTAGCTAAAACTATGAAGAAATGTTCATGACTTGATGTCTAGTATGCTATATGAATTAAATGATGATGTTACACATGAAAATGTGAGTGCTCATGATAAATGCTCTTACATGAAAAGAAGATTGAGTTATAGCTTGAGATCATGAGTGATATGTATGCTTGATGCATTAAGAAACTTAGAAATTGATGCTAATGGATATATGTCTGTCATGCATGTATGTGTGAATCTATTGATGATGGTAGCCACATATAAATGTTAATACTTATTACAATTGCTTGCAAGAATGAATATGTCCTATTTGGCCAGAAAAAGTAAATCCTTTAGAAAGTGAACCTGACTTCCCTTGAAATAAATGAAGGAAATTAAGCCTAACTCGGAATAGGTCTATATGAGAATTGGATAAGATAATCCAATGATCATATAGAGGAATGACCTCAGTCCTAAAAAGCGTCTACTACCTAGGAGTGGAATAAGCCACCATATTCGAAAGGCAAGATAAGTCAAGGTAATAATTGTCCTAAGTATTCCTTTATATTATGTGCTAAGTGAATGATTTTAGCATCTATGTTGAGACCAATATGTTTAAGTTGAAACTTGAACATATATGCTTTAAATGCTTTATGTGATGATATCTAAATAAAGTAATTATGATAAATGATTGAATAAAATGAGCTTGCTTTTGGGTAAATATTTTCTTAAAAGTTAAGCCAATTATTATTGTTCATTCTATTTGCATGTAATATTTTATGTATAAACTGAAGGCTTGGGTAGATAATGTTGACATCTATATATGTGTACGACAATACCCTATTGACAATTTTAGAATTCTCATCCTCATGTGTATTCCATGTCTAATCTTAAAAAGTGTTCGCTAGAGAGTTTAGTGACACACAAGAATTGCCAGTTGACCACACTGTTAGGATTATAGGCATAGTTGATGAGTTTTACTTTAAAGCAGGATTATGTTTTGTACTTTGATGTATTTTGATGTGTTTTGGATAGTCCCTATAGGACTATTTGAATTGTGCCCTATAACTAGTGGATGACTGTATATTATATAATGTATATTTTTAGTACTTTGAGAAAATCTAATAAGACTTGTTTATACATTATCTAATAAGACAATGAGGAGGAACAAGCTTGCCATCAGAAGCAAAGTAAAACCCTTGCTCAAATGAGTTTCTAGTGGTTCTCTCACCATCAAAGAGATGCTGGAGGAAGAGAAAAGCAAGAAGAATCAAGAAGGAGAAGATTTTGATGGATAAGATTTTGAGGAGCTGAAGAAAGCCAAGCTTGAATCTCAAGCTAAAAAACTAAAAAGAGTACAAGAAAAATTAAAGTTGGTTGAGCAAGCAAAGGGTGCTCAAAGTTCTAGGGGTGTAGTGCATGAAGAACCCTCAAATAAGTTAATCACCATCTTTATAGCAGTTCTATGTTTCTAGACCAGCGGAAGGCCCTTAGAAATAACCTTCAAGACTTGGACTAGAGGAAGTTCAAGTTTCTGAAATCATCTCCAAAATATCTGAGGACAGGAATCCAATTAGAGAAGCTATCACAAGCTAAATAAGAAGTAGAGCTCCTCCAAAGCTAAGCTACAAAAGATTCTGAGATGATTAGACACCTATCTCAGGACTTGGGAATAGAAGGTCAAGATCAAGAAGTCCATCCTAAAGATGAGGTGGACAAATAGATTACTAAACTCTTTGTGGAACTCAGTCATTCTTGACATGGTCAAGATATAGAAAGTTGGGGATTCTGTCATTCCCACTCTAAATCTCACTAACATCCATCTCTCTAAGCTCCAAAACTCTCGTCTTGATAGTCACCTAAAATCCAAGATCCTCCAAAACCATCAAGGATATCCACCCAACACACAAATACACCCCTTCTTCTACTCACTCATACACCTCAACAATCCTAATCAATCATGTTAAACACTCTAACCTTCCTTACAATCCTGACCTTCAACAATAACCAAGGTCACCAAGTCATGCTTTTGAAGCTCCAACAATATCTATGGCTAAAGTTCAATTTCTACTTTAGAATGCTCAGATGAGAACTCATGAGGGGATAATGTTGTAGATTCTAGCCATTGCCAAAGATATTCAAAGGAAGAGCCAATGATGCCTTTTCCCTCTCATTTTGTATCCATTTTATTAATGAAAAAGAGGAGAATAGAGAAAAAGATTTGATAGGAAAAGAGTCATCTTTTTGAGGGGAGGTTACAAAATCAAGGGAGAATGTGTTTTTGAAGATTAATCATGCACCAACATGCATTCATCATGTATTTTTGTTGTTTTTGTTTTTAATTAAAATATATGAACTCTTTCACCGTCATAATTATGAACTGTGTTTAGTTACTTTGAATGCATATTTATATCTTATTCTTCAATTTGGTTAAATTGTTGGTTGACTATGCTTGGTTACTTTCTGGATAATATGATACATATTGGATTCTGTCATGATATCATAATCTTTTTATTTGTCAGAAAGGATCACTTTTTAAAATCTATTTTGATGAACATCTCTTGAGAAAGTTTCTTCTTACATTAAAAGTTTTTCTATCAAGGATTAGTTTGTTATAAAAAAAAAGGAGAGATTGTTAGCTCCAAAACCTAAAATCAAGCTTCATATGTTAAGATAGCTTTGATGTATACGCCTTTCGATGATACATGTGCATATAACTACATTCTCTTTTTTTTTTAATCAATCTTTATTGTAACTTTATGTTAGAAAGAAATAAAAAAGTGAGTAAAAATTTTGAATAATCAACCTTTAACTCTAACTATGTAATTGTGTGTTAGTTTCCATATCCAACGCACAACATTCAAAATCCTAGACAAAAATCCTTCTTGAAAGTTTATTTCTTAAAATAGCACAGAATTAGACTCAAAGTCTTTAATTCTTTAAGACTAGAAACCTGCTAAGGAGATTTATACAAATCATATCCAAATTCATAACTGAATATAATTCTTATTGAAAGGAGAATTGAGGAGATTTAAGTATAAACCTTCTTTAAAAAAGAATTTGAGCCATAAATACAAAGACCCTCACGTCTCCAGTATCTTAAAGTGCTATAGAAAGGTTGAGTTGTAATTTAGAAAGTTACCATAATCTTCATAAAATCTTTAGAAATGTATAATCCTAGTGCAAATTAACTAGAAGAAGATCACATCTACCATTAGTCAACTTTATAAAGTTTTTGCAGGTATCAAGAAGCATATCAGAAGGTCACTCAAAAGTGTTAAAGGAATACATTTCTACAACAAGCCATTTGCAAAGTAAAATATGGGGTCAATCATAAGTTTGGAACCCTTATCATCCTCAGACTAGTGACCAAGTGGAGATCTCAAACAAGGAGCTAAAGTGGATACTTGAGAAATTCTTCATGAAAGTATTGATCTAGTAAAGTTAATGTTGCATTGTGGGCTTACAAGACTACTTTCAAGACACCTATAGAGATGTCCCAATATAGGTTGGTCTTTGGAAAAGCATGTCATTTGCCCTGTTGAATTAGAGAATTGTGCTTATTGGGCCACTAAAGGTTGGATTTTGACTATAAGGAGGCACGTGCAAAAAGTCTATTACAACTAAGTAAACTCGACGACTTTTGATGTGAAGCTTATGAAAATGCAAGGATCTACAAGGAGAAAGCAAAGCTTTGGAATGACAAACATATTTTGAGGAGAGACTTCCATGTAGGACAAAAAGTGTTGTTATTTAACTCCAAATCAAGACTATTTCTTGGCAAGCTAAGGTCCAGGTGGTGAAAACCTTTTACAATGGCCCATGTTGCCCTAATTGGAGCAATTGAGAACATTCACCTAACTAAGGGCACATTCAAAAGTCAATGGGAAAGAACCCCAAAGGGAAAAGGACCCAAAAAGGACCCAATTGTTTCACCTAAGCTCACACCTGTTGTTAATTGCCTGATATATAACACCCTAATATTTAACCTAATATGCCTAGGACATATCAAGATTAATTATTAGTTATTACTCCTTTTAAAAATTCATTTAAAAAATACCTTAGTGGAAAATACGGGAAATTTTTTTTTCATTTTCGAAATGTGAAATCAAAGTGTGAGCCACAAGCGTGTACTAATGTGAACAAAAGTAGAACGCAAGAAACATAAAACATATAATATCAAAAACAATAAAGCACACGCTCGATCATGGAAATAAGCATCTCAATATATTAGATATCATCGTTTAGGATACAATACCTGGAAACTAATTAAAGTCATACCCACATGAGGTGGGAAGAGCTTGTAATACATAGAAACTGGAAATACATAAATGGAAAAGAAATAAAAGCAAGTACATGGTAAATCCCCAAAAGATAAGACTCTCAACTATCACTACCCTCACCCTCCACACCTACTGATAACGCTAATTCTCGGATGGGGAGATGTAGCCCACGAACTGACGGAGCTCCTTGGATGTAGCCCAATGAAGCGGAGATCTAGGCATGGAATCGAGGGAACGACGTGGCCTCCACGACGTGGTCACCTCTCCGGCTGTCGAACACGCCTCGCATGTCTCGGCTGAGTGACGGTGTCCTCGCTACCTCCACCAAGATCCATAGGGAATGAAGGGAAGAGCCTTCCGAAGGATCGATCGATGACGGGGAATATACTAGGGTGTCCGTGACCGCCGATGAAGAAGGACGGGCATGACGGGTCTACTCATCTCGGGTCGTGTCCTCTCAAAGATCAGGTCGTCGCCAAAAGGTGAAGTCGGAGTGAAGCGGTAGCTGGAGATGGGGAAAGCAAATGGGTGTCCCACGTACACAAAAATGCGCACCTCACAATGACCCTAGAAGTGTTAAGACTGATGCTCAGGGTCATAGTGCACCTCCCAAGTGGGCGGGTTAATGAAGATCACAAACGACGCCATCGGTGTTTGAAGATGTAAAGGGAAGAAACAGAGAGAGGGTGAGAATCTTGCTAAAGAATCTCATAGGGAAAACCTCTATCCTAGTGTCATCGTTTATGTCCCCAAGAATCTTGGGTTTATTATGAAAGGGTTAAACATGCAAAGGTTCATTATGAGGTTTTTATAGAGATAATTATCCAAGGTCCGTGTCTTTTATGATGAATTTTAATGCATGTATACAGCATAGCAGAACATGAATGCATGGCAATACTTTAGGCAAACCAAACAATAATTAATCATCATATAAGTGGCATGTAACTTCCCATGAACAACTTTCCTTCTTCTCAAACTTGTGACATTAAGTATCATAATAGTAACCGCACCCCTAAAACTAGGCTATGAGCTCATACCTTAACTATTCGTCACTAGTTCTTACTTATCCTCTTGATAAGCGAATCATAATCATAATCATAATAATCCCGACTCCTAGAGTATGGGTAGGGGGCCTAAGGATCACCCATCATGGGACTTTTTCCTTAACCCAAATAGGGTTTACAAGATTTTAAAGGAACATCACAACCTCAACCCAAATATGTACCTTAACAAACATGGAGTGAGCTTTAGAGTTCTTAG
>JAMLFY010000018.1:7015618-7052569 GCA_030441495.1 Dalbergia oliveri | reverse complement strand
TGATGATATAATGCCTACTGAGAATTTGATATTATTGAATGATTTCATGGCTTGCATGTTATAGTTGCTATTGCAAACAATGAGAATGTTCATGCATCTTGATGATTATGATATAACATGCAAAGACTTAAAGGTGACTCAAAATATATGAGGAAATGATCCTTTGGACCCATCAGACTATAGGTGGTGAAAGGTGATCCTGAGAAAATGATCCTTTGGACCCTCAAACTATAAGTGGTGAAAAGGTGATTCTTGCCCCTAGTCCGTTCTCTCAAAAGGGTAGAGACGGAATTTTAACTTATCAAAAGGATAAGTATATGCTAGTGACGACTAGTAAGGTATGAGCTCATAACCTAGATTACTCCCAAAAGGGTGGAGTATAGGGTGGCCCAGGAAAATGATGATGAAAGTAACTTTAAGTCACCTAAGGAACTAAGTAATGTATTATGTGATTATGATGTTCTTCTATGCATAGTATTTATGAGATGATGATGAGAAATATGATGTTCTTCTATGCATAGTATTTATGATATGATGATGAGGAATATGATG
Organism: Dalbergia oliveri; assembly: GCA_030441495.1. Lineage (NCBI taxonomy): Eukaryota > Viridiplantae > Streptophyta > Magnoliopsida > Fabales > Fabaceae > Dalbergia > Dalbergia oliveri. The sequence goes on along the minus strand of JAMLFY010000018.1, from coordinate 7,052,017 downwards.
TGGTCTTATGCATAACTATGTTATTATATGTGAAAGGAAAAGTTCATTATAAACATGACATGCTAAGTTTATGATGCATTATAAGACGCATGATTAAAACCGACGAACCTCGATAAAGTATATTTTCGAACTTAATAAATCAATCTTAGCATGCTCACTATTTCATAATGAAACCCGAGGTTCCTGGGGACGATGATGATGACACAATGCATCATGAGGTGAGTACCCTACTGAGATTCTTTTATAAGTTTCTCACTCCCTCTATTTTTCTTTCCATCTCGTCTTTAGAAAAGAAGGAAGCGTTCGTGAATCACATTGAGGCCTTCACCTGGTAGCTGAACTTGATCCTGCTAGTTTTACTCGTATATTTCAGATATCTATCCCTATCCTTGGAGTGTTATTACTAGGTGCCATTAATGGATGTCCTTCCATCCATATATTATTTATGTTTTATTAGATTGCCTACACCTAGTCTTATTCTATTGGTAGGCAAACTATGTGTTATGTAATTATGGATGTTATATGATGGAGCCAATATGATGTGTTTTTCATGCTATATCTACGTTATTCGCTTTATTTCGATTATTTTTCACATTATGTGCGGCTCACGTTTTCAATTATGTTTAAAAAAAAAATGGCTCGTAATTTCACTAAGTATTTTCAAAGTATGATGAAAGAACTGAAGCAAAGAGTAAAGTCTAGTAATTAATCAGATACAACCTAGGTGTATTCGGTTAATTATTAGGGTGTTACATTTTCACCTCTAACATTAATCACAACACATCTAATCCCCCTTCAATCATTAAACTAACCCTTGAGGATGGCCAGCCATCTTGTTTTGGGTAAAAATAACCTCAGGGTATTTGGTGATTTTATAAAAAAAAATGGGCGTTACACGATGCATATTAAAGATTCATTTTAAAGTTCTAAAATCATCCTTCCGAAATGGGTAGCTTTTAACAATCAATCACTTAGTGCACATATATCATGAAGCTCAAACACATAGTAAATAATTCTAATAAAGAGATTACATATGATATGATTATGCATATGCTAAATGCAGTGAAATTATCTCAAAGTGGCCTAGTTTCACTTATGGCCATTGAAATCAAATCAGTGCATTTTCTCTTTTCATTAACAAAAAAGACTTAGTTTATAGTTTATACTACATGGTATTTATAGTGGATTGTACTACACAAGAGAAATAGACTGCTTATCATGACTAAGCTCATTTCTATACGTGATCATTTAGACTTCATTTTTTTCCTTTTCCAAATCTCACACAGACCTATTCCTAGCCGATATGTCTACCGACTCATAATATCTCTAGGAAGTTCTTCTTTTTGCCTTCCCCTTTCTCTAGGGAAGTTACTCTATACTCAACATAAGTCTTGTTTCTACTTTGTCCATATGTTAGAACATGCACGATTAGATTTTATACATTCTCTTTTCTCACATAATTTCATTATGTACTTTTCTTTCTCAAATGCATGCATAAGCCACATGTAAGCATTTATTCACAATGCAATTTCAATCATGCCTCATAAACTACTCTTTACTTCCTCTAGCATGCATTTATATGTCACAAGTCACATGGCCAAATAGTTAATATGAAGTATTCATGTCATGCTAGAACCAAAATGCATTACATTATCAATTCAAGTCTTGGGTTCATTTCCAGGATTAGGCAGATTTCACACTATTGTAGCACGAATTGATTTGCACATCAAACAATCCATTAAGAGGCTATAAAAATTATCTAAGGCACTTCAATGTGTCACAAGGTTCCATAAAAAGTTTAGAGGAAAAAGAGTTCTCTAACTATATTAACAAAATTAGACAAATTTGGTGCTTAGAAACCACTTAACCTCATCTTAGAACCTGAAATTCATAATTTTTAACCCTAGCAAATGATTGAATCAATTCAAAAGAAAAATCACAGTTATACTTCAAGATGTTACTCTGTAAAAATTTAAAAGGAAACTTAAATCATTTGCTATGGCAAAAAAATTAGACAAATTCACAGCTTCAGTTCCAATAATCCAGGCAACATGGTTACCATTTCGATTCTTTTTTTTTAAAGCAGTAGGAGTCAAAAATAGAGCTTAAGAAAATTTGTGAAACTAGCCTAGGATGTTAGCTTCAACATATATTTTTTCTAGCTCATGAAAATACCCAAAATTCCCTCAGAAAATTCGTGATTTGGCTGCCTATACAAAAATAAAAAATCCAGTAACATGGTTCAAAATCTCTTTTCACAAAAATGATTTCTAACATTACATAAACACTCCACCAAAATTAATACATCAATATCTATATATCAACAATCAATACAACTAAAAATATCAAGCAAGACAGGAACCAAACTTTAGTAAAGATTTAAAGACCAAAAAGGTTTTAGAGGCCTACTCTGAAAACTAGTGTATCCTTGGCTCTAAGATGCTCCAAGATGGTTCCCTTCACTCCAAAGCTCCCAAATCAAACCTAAACCCTTCCTAAAATAGTGAGGAAGTGAGGTATCAATATGATGATTAATGGAGAATTGAGATTTCAATCGGTTAGATTTGTAGGTTATGATGAGTAGAACAAGTTTAGTGAAGGAAGTTTATGGTTTTAGTAAGTGTATGTTAGGAGTTTGGAGGCTTGTAACAAGGTTTCAAGCTCTTTTAAGTAACAACAATGGTGGTTGAATATTCTCCTTTGGCTAGCCAAATTTGTGATAATGATCAGGTGAGGTTAGTTGTTTTGTATTTATCCTAACTTAGCTTTAGAATTTATGTTACATAAATGCGTATCTCTTTAAAAGAAAGAAAATAGAATGGATGGCTAGGATTTAATCTTGTAATTCAAGATTAAATCTTAGCTTTCCACTTGTCCAGAATGGATATACATTATCCATTTGTAGTGATTAAATCATCTTTCATGTTAGAAATCACACATCGAAATTTTACAAAACGGGTGAAACACCGTACCCAGGTAATCATATTACTCAAAGTTTAATCCTAGATATAAAATCCTCATTTCTAACTATTTTTAACCTCAACCCTCTCTTTTCTCAGTCCCGGGCATTTCCTGTTGACTGGGTTTTGATTGTTCCATGGGCCGTAGGGCCCACAAGATTACTATTCACCTTGGCTCAATTTTTTTTTAACATATCCGTTGGGCCATCCTTATCATTGCTAAAACTGTCAGATTTTTTAAATTATGACTAATAAAGCTCAAATTAATTTTTAAATAAATTTTAGGGTGTTACACAATTCTTGATCTAACTCTCTCAAATCCTCTTCTTAGGCCAAAACAATAGAATTTATTGATGGTGAAGTGATGTGATGATTCTTTATTGGTGTTTAATATGAGGATATCAAGAACTAGTCTTAAGTTTGTACTTTGATCATGGTGTCTTGGTGTTGTAACTTGAGTTTTTTCAAGCTAGGAATTGGAATTTGAAGGAGAAGAATGGAGATGGCTAAAAGGAGAAGCATGGCCGAGAATAACTTGGTGGTGTGATAAGGTTAGGTGAATTGTATTTATATTGGGTTGAAAATACTAATTATGTAGTCAAAGTGTATTTTTCTTTCTTTCTAAAAAGGAACAATGAAATGGATAGCTAGGATTTGATCTTGTTAATCAAGATGAAATCTTAGCCATCCACTTGGCTTAAATAGATAGACAATGTCCTTTTATAAAGATTAAACTATCTTTTGGTGTTAGAAATTGCACACTGAAATTTTACCAAACCGGAGGAATATCATACCTAGGAAATCAAATATTACCCAAAATTAATTTTCAAGTATAAAATCTTTATTCCTAACTATTTCTAACCTTAATCTTATAATTTTTTTCGGCATCTCAGGCCCCAATTCTAGGGTTTTGGTTGTCCCAACTAGCCGCAAGACCCACAAGTCACACTATTCATGATTTTTTTTACACATCCATTGGATTATCCTCATCATTGCTAAAACTGCAGATTTTTGAAATTCTCACTAATAAAGTTCAAATAAATTTTTAAATAATTTTTGGGGTGTTACATATAACCAGAATTTTGTTATGTCACATCTTTTGTGCATAACCATATATGAGAAATATAGAGATATTATTATTATTATTGCAATATATATAGCTAGAGATTACTATTTTAGGAGTTGCCACATCCCCAGTTAAAATGATTTCATGATAGATTATGGATTTGGAGATGCTTGTTTACCAGGTTATGGAATAAAAAAATGTTTTTATTTCTAGAACAACTATGTTATTAATGTGATAATGGAAGATAAATTAGATTCAAACAAGAAAAGGCAAGGAGGAGATCCTTTGGAAGAACGTGGTGGACCAATGACTAGACCTAAATCAAAGAGAGCTAAGGAAGCTTTGGGCCAAATGATTTCAAGTTTGTTTGAGGCAAAGCCCATTTTGTAACACCCTAACTCTTAACTTCATACGCTCGAGTCGCATTTTAGTTATTAGTTGTTACGCCTTTGTTTCAGATCTTGACTTACTTTTCTTTAAAATATGAGTATTAAAAATACGACTAAATTTTTTTCTTTTTGAACTTAAGACTTAAAATGCGAGCCACGCATGCGCATAGATACCGACTATTAAACATAAAACATAACAACCAGATATACGTCATCATAACAACCATGAATAAAACCATAGAATAATCACAACATAAATTATAGTAGTATAACATAATCATAACATAACAACGATGTCCTTATAAATATAAGGACACCTAGGGGTATCAATTACACCAAACAACTTTAACTAACACAAAACCAAATGTTAACGAGGCTAGACTAGTCTTCATGCTTCCGCTTGCCCTCGATCTGTCTAGATGACGTGGTTCCTATGCCCGCGCCTCAAGGAAGATCATGAACATCCGCGTCATTACTCCTGGAGATGACACGGGAGGGAAAACAAAAGGGGTGAGAATACTTATACAAGATTCTCAGGAGGGCTCCCCAACTCTAACACAAGTATCATTGTCGTCGCCCCAAGCCACTTTCGGGTTTCATTATGAAAAAGGTGTTCATGCATAGGTTTAGTTTTAATTCTCAAATCCTATTATCCGAAGTGGGTTTCTTTTAGCATGAGTCTTGATGGTATGAATGCAGCAGATATTTTATGTATACATGGCAATGCTTAAGCATGACAATTCACGTACTCAACATATATCACTTGATTATAAGCACCAAGGGAACAACCACGAAACATATGCATGTGTGTCTTTTACTTTATCATAATTGAACTCCTCAAGTTCCTTTCTTAACTTTTTCCACTTTTCCACCCTCATCGTAGCCACCAAAATCCATCCAATATGCCGCCCTGATGATTTTCACATAGCCACCAAAACTCCAAATACACCCATCGCCTAGGAATGAGCTCATCCTAACTAGCCATCACTAGATTCATATAGGGAAAAAGAAGGGGAATCACATCTCTTTCCTGGATCACCCCTTACAACCCTTAACTCGGGAAGTCATAATGGGATCATTTCCTCATTAACATATCTTTTTTCTTGGATCACCCCGTACAACCCTTAACTCCGGGAAGTCATAATGGGATCATTTCCACTTTATCATATCTTGTATGGATGCAACATGAGCATACAACCATAGAATATCATATAACATATCCTCTATTCATGTCTTACATTCTCAAGCATTTTAAGTATAGCATACCACATTATCATAGTAACATGCCACCCATCCATACATTCTCATACTTATAGCATTTAAAACATTCACATTCATCACGAGCGTCCCCACTTGGTCTTATTCTCACATCACACCTCCTATCTCGTGGTGTCTTATGCTTTGGCCCTTACGGGTCTTAAACTTTTGTTCTAATTATCCTAGCTTTCATTATGGATCAAGGGATCATCACCTTGAATTCTCTCTATCATATCCAAATAGTCTTACATAACTTAGGAAGAAAATTATCATAAGCTTACGGGTCCTAGAATCTCCATTTTAGACCCTTTCTAAGTTCCGTCTTCGCCTAAGGCTCTATAATCAACTCCTAAACCAATTATGAGGGATTCTACACATATCCACTAATTATAAACCATTTTCCTTAAGTTCAATTATGCTGGAACAGAATTTACCATTTTTGCATCTAGGTGTTCTAGAATTCTCATTTTAAGTCCTTTCTAGTTACTTGTTCTTTCCTAACTTCCCTAAATCATTCCTTACTTCACTCAAACATGAAATTACACATCTTAACACCATAAAACAGAATTTATATAGTGGCCAAACACCAAGGGCAGAACCGAAATGCAAAAGCTCATGTAATCACATAATTTCATGATTTAAAAGCATATAAGTTACTAGCTTTCTCTTGGAATCATTTTAGGAACTCAAAACTCTTTTAGAAACCAATTAATCTCTTTAAATTCATATAAATATGGGTGAGGTCAGTAGCTAAATTACTTGTTCATAAAAATAGATTTAAAACATGAAACCTTGTTCATAGTGTTCTTTAAGTACTCCTAAGCTTAGAAAAATTCCAAGACTTAAGCTATGGACACTTATGATTAGATGAACTCATCTCAAGTCCACCATCATCATCACAAGGCCGAAATGGCATTCTTGAAATGCCTCCATTTTCTAAAATTTCATGTAAGATACTTGGGCAAGTCTTTGAGCTCTAGGACATTTAAGTGATGGCATAAACTTAAACATGCTATGCACTTGTTTTACTCTTCATTATAAAGTGAGAGCATAAAATAAATATGAGATGCAACCTCATTATTATCTTTAAAGATTAAGTGATGACTTGAAATATAAACATGAAATGCAAGCTTGGAAACTTAAACATGATAATGCAAGTTCATTTAGTTATTCTTGAAAGCTTAGTGATGGCATCAAAATAAACATACTATGCAAGGCATAAACATAAACATGAATGCAACTCATTTTATCTTAACTAGAGCTCTTACAAGACTTTAGAGGAACATTACAACCTTAACCCAATATGTATCTTAACAACATAAAGTGAGCTTTAGAGTTCTTAGCACCAAGTCTTCAAAGAAGCCTTTGGTTTTGAACTTCATCATCAAGCTCAAGAAAATGGACATAAAGCTCAACATGTCTAAACAAACATACTAAGAACTAAGTCATATTCTTTATTTTATTGCTCATGGGCTTCAATCTAGAGTAGAACTCTTAGAACGCCGATCAACTTTAAGGTTGGCAAGGGTAAGCTTAGAGCTCTTTGAAAACATATGATTAATTTTCTTAACAAAACTTTTGTGATCTACTTAACATTTTTAACAAACTTTGTTCAAATAAAGGAAAGGAAACCGAAACCATTAAGGGAAAAGGAAAGAAAAACCAAAACTTTAAGTAAAGAAAAAGGAAAGAAACCAAGAGCATGTATGGTCCAAGACCAAGTTTTTCAAGCTTTAGAAGTTTCTCACATGGCATCACAAGACCATTATCTTGAAACCTCATCATCAAGCTAAAGTTTTTCTCATGAAAAGGCCTCATGGCCGAAAAAGAAAATAGGAGGAAAGGCTTGAAAAACTAAGAGAAAACTAGAACTTTCTTGAAGAAAACAAGTAAAAACTTTGAAACAAAACCCCTACCTAAGGAAGTCTTGAAAGAAATGAAGGAAAGCTTGAGTCTTGAAGAAATGAGAAGACAAAAATCTTCTCTTGAAGGAGGAGGAGGATTCGGCCAAGCAAGGAACTCAAGGAAGATGATTTTTCCTTGAGTAAGCAAGCTTAGAAATGGAAAGATTAAGTGTTTGGGAGGTGGTTTGAGGTGAGGGAGTGGTGGTTTATGGTTGTTTGTGGTGGTTTGTAATGCTGGAAAGGTTTCTTTGAGGGAGGAAGAAGAAGAGCAAGATGAAGAGAAATTTGAGAGAAAATGAAAGAAAAGGCAAGACAACTAAACTTGGCAAAGCTTCTAAAGTGCAACCAAGTTCTTCAAGGCTTGGTATTTATAGAAAAATGAAGCAATGGAGGCTGATTTGGGAGGAGGAGGACGGTTTCTTCATGCCAAAGGGGAGAAAAATATCTTCAAAAAATTGTCATTCATAGGCATGGTTCAAAGCATGGATTGAGGTATGGTCTTTGAGTGAAACAAAATCAACATGTGATGAATTTGGGGGAGGATGAATTCCAGAATTTCCAGCCAAGGGGGAAGGATGATTTGTCCATGTAATTGTGGTTTAATGATGTGTTTAGATGTTTCTTTGATTAAGGTTTTGATTAGGAGTTTGTAAGAAAGTGTTTAGGTGAGATAATGGCTAATTAAGGTTGCCAAGACTTGATTAGGGGAGTGGTCTTGCTAGATTAACAATTTAAAATCATTCTTTTAGTCAAATGAGGGTATGGGCACAATTCCTTAATTTAAGGAATTGGAGAGAGAAAACACTATTCAAGATTCCATGACTAGGAATCTTGAATCAAAGAATGTAATTAGAGTTTAACTAAGCAATCTTAGGTTCTAATTAACCTTAATAAATTATTTTGACTTGAGATTAATTATCGAAATAAATTAATCTTCGATTAGAGCCTAATATTGCTTAGGTTTGTTTAATTACGTCATTAGGCTCACTATACATCTAGGGGCAAAATGGTAATTTTGCACTAAAACCGCTCGGGGTTACCCAGGCTTAACTTGCTGTTAAACTTTACTTAAAATCATCGTTTAAAATCGTTTGGTAAAGTTTCACCCACGGAAAAATGAGAAAGCCACAGGGCGTTTTGGTAATTTCGTGCGTCGAAACTCAAAAATGAGATTATTCCTCTATTACCACACATCACACATATAATCCCCTATCACCATCAAAATATCCCCTTGAGGATGGCTTGGACCGTGTTATTTTCGGGTAAAATGACTTTAGGGGCATTTCGGTCATTGCAAAAAAAAAAAAAAAAATCGAGGCGTTAAACATTTAAGAAGATAAAGAACCTAAGACTAGTCCATTGCATTCACGTGGCTAATCCAGATTAGTTATATCTTTAGGCTTGTTAATTTTAAGTTAGTAATAACGTAATTGGGCCTATTAATTTTCATACAATCCATCACTTATTCCTAGTTGTTCAGACTTTTCTCATTTTTTTAAATGAGTTTATGTTTTAATCTTGGGCTAAGTGTTGTAGCCCACTTGCTAAACATTAGTTTATTTTATAAACCTTGTAAACACCTTTTGGAAAGGGATTTTTGTTGAATTCATATCATAATACTTTTTGGGTAAGAGTGTCTTTTTGGTTCTTACTTAGAACCTTAGGTCTTATCAAGAGTATCTAATTACTCTTGTGGTGATCTCCCTTGGCTTATCAGTTATTCTTGATTGTGGTGCCTCTAATGAAGTCTGGAATGTAACATGTGGTAATAGAGCCAAGTTCTTCGAGTCAGAATTGGTCAATTTTCTTTGTTTCATATTTGGAGTTTTACATATCATATTTCGATGTTTCTTGGGTTATTTATGAATGTTAGAGTCTCATCTTTCATCTCATTTTGGAAGCATAGCACTCTGAATTTTCTACCTTGAGATACAACGAATTCTTTTTACCAACTTAGTCTGGTGCAACTTTGTGATTTCTTTTTAGTCCTTGGTTGATTCATCTTTTTGCTTAATTTTGTGATGTTCTTCTAATTTCCATTTGTCTTTGTTTGATGTTACAATGGATCAGTAGGTAAACAAAAAAAGGTGCAGAATGTTCATCACGTGTTCTTGATGTTCTTGGGAATTGTTTCTTTTAATCTTTCTAGGCTTTGTTAGTTTGATATTTAGTTGTTAAATATGTGCTTATTTTGATGTGATTCCATTTAGTTTGCTTATCTACAATCAACAAGAACATATTGAAAAAAAAAGAAAAAAATAGAATTAAAAAAAAATAATTTGAAAAAAAAGGTTAGAACAATGGGTTGTTTCTTTTTTCTTCAAACCTTTAGCTTGTTCTTGTCTTGTTTGGCCTCTAATTTGAGTGTGTTTATCCTTGTTTAGTTTTTCTTGCTTGTCTTTTTTAGATCTCAAAAGTTTGTCTTAGAGTTTTCTTTTGTTTGATCTCTTGTTGTTTTGTTATTTAACATTGGAGTTGTTGGAGTTTCTCTTTGAATTGACATTTGATTCCATTTAAGAGCTTACAAGAGCACTTGAGTAGTAAAAGGCAAGAGAAAACTTTGCACAAAAGCCTATTAGAAAGCAACAAACACAAGTGATACATCTATAAGAGCATAAACATGAGAAGTATGGTTAGGTCCTATTGCTTTCATTTTTTCTCTTTCTACTTGAATTATGGCAAGTACAGGTGGTGATGGTAACCCTCCTCCTGATGGAAACAACATATTGTTAGTAAGGTTATTACAGCTCGAATGCAAATGATGATGACAGGGCATACAGAGGACTTATATGAGAGAATTGAGCAGCTAGAAAATGAAGGAGATCATGATGATGATGGAGGTAGAAGGAGGATTGATAGAAGGAGGAGAAGAGATAATAAGGCTGATGCTATAAAAGAGCAAATTAAGGGAGTGAAACTTAATATACTACCTTTCAAAGGGAAGAGTGATCTAGAGGCTTATCTTGAATAGGAGATGAAAATTAACCAGTTGTTCCCATGCCACAATTACACTAAAGAAAAGAAAGTAAAGGTGGCAACCATGGAGTTCACAGGTGCTCTTATTTGGTGGGACCAATTGCAAAAGGAGCGACTTAGATATGAAGAACCTTTAGTGGATACTTCGATTGAAATGTAGAGGTTGATGAAAAGGAGATTTTTCCCTTCCCATTATCATGGGGACCTTCATAACAAGCTCCAAAGACTCACACAAGGTAGTAGGAGTGTTGATGAATAATACAAGGAGATTGAGGTGTCTTTGGTTAAAGCCAATGTGAATGAAGGTAGGGAGGCTACTATGGCATGATTTCTAAATGGGTTGAATCATGACATTAGAGATGTGGTTGAGCTACAAAATTATGCTAAGTTAGAGGACTTGGCATATCAAGCTACCAAAATGGAACAATCACTTAAGAGAAAAGGTCCTGTGAGGAGGAGTTCTTCTAATTTCAATTCTTCAAATTGGAAGGAAAGAACTAAGGAGGAGGAAGGTACTTCTTCTAACAATACCAAGGCTACACCTCAAAAGACTCAATTCAAGTCCAATTAGACCCCTAAAAAGACGAGTAGTGAGAAAAATCTTAAAGTGTTTGGGGAAAGGTCACATAGCTTCGAAGTGTCCAACTAAGAAGACTATGCTGCTTAAGGAGGATGGGGAAATCAGAGAATCTACTCCACAAAGTAAGGAAGAGTATGATGAGGAAATTGCTTCCAAAGGAGATTTATTCATGGTGAGGAGGTTGTTGGGCAGCCAAGCAAAGGACTTGGATGAAAGCCAAAGGGAAAATATTTTCCATACAAGGTGTATCATCGAAGGGAAGGTTTGTTCTTTAATTTTTGATGGACGGAGCTGCACTAATGTTGTTAGTACAAGGATGGTCTCTATAACACCCCAAAATTTATTTCAAAAGTTTAATTTGAACTTTATTAATCAGAATTTCATAAATTGGATAAAATTAGCCTTGATAACAATGGCTCAATGAAAAAAAAAATATATGAACAGTAATCGTGCAAGGGGCGTAGGCCGTCGGACCACCAAAATCCTAGAATTGAGATCAAGAGATGCTTGAGACTAAGAAATATAGGCTTAGTTAGGGAAAGTTAGAAATGAAAATTTTAGACCCGTAATTTAATTTTGGGCAATATTTGTTTTCCGGGTATGATATTTTACCCATTCGATAAACTATCGATGTGTTTCTTACACCGTATGAGACTTGCGGTGTAAGTTGCGCACTTAATATGACAAAGGTGTAGCTTAGGAGAAGCTGCACCATTGCATTTTTCAATAGCCAACAGGAATCTTACAAAAATTCAAGATTTATCTTTAAGAAAACAATTTTTATAACATAAAATTTGGTGTATGTTATCATAAATAAATAAAAAAATCACAAACCTTATCATTTCTCCCTAAATTTCAGCCACGACCCCCATATTCAGCCATCTTCATCTTCTTCCTCTACAAAACACAAGAACCCTAGCTAGAAATCTCAAAGTTCACTCAAAAACTCCATAACCAAAGCATCAACTATCACCTACCTTTTATAATCCCTAAATTAATCCTTTATAGAGAATCCTCACCTCACCTCACCATCACTTGTAGCTATTGATTTTGCTATTTTAAAGGAGGATTTGATTTGTTTAAATAAAAAATTGGGTGTAAAACACTTGACAAAAGCCAAGAATAAGAACAAGTGCTTGCAAGAACCAAGTAGGGCTTTCTTTGACCTCTTTTCCTTCAAAATTTGCTCTAAAAATTCCTAATTGTTTTGGCCTGAAATTTTTTGTTATATTAGTTGATAATGCATAGATATTGATGTGTTTAATTTTTTGGCATGATTGGATGATGTTAGAGAATCTTTCTCTCAAAATATGTTATGAACTATGTTGCTGGAAATCCGGGTTTTAAAGGTAGGTGAATTTATTCGATTTTTTGACCTAGTTAGAAACCTTATCTTAAGCTGAAAATTTTATGTGATAATGTTAAGATGTTAAGGTGTCTCCATTATTTTTCTTGAGTCATTTTGAGTAATTTTGCTAGTTCTAAAAATTCAAGAACCAAGCTGATTAGGGTTTATGCCTGCAGTCAATTCTAGAGCACTGCATTTGTCTAATTTTTATACTATAACAAATGAACAAATTTTGTGTTGAAATTTTTATAGGGTGTTGAGGACATCTTGAAGACCCTAAATTTTTTTAGGATTTTATTTGTTCATTTGATAGGATAATAAAATCGAGACTTTTTGTTGGTTGAAACTAAGTAGTTTCTAACCTCTGAATTTGAGAAATTTTGTTAATATAGCTAGAGACCTTATTTTACTTTGAAATTTTTACAAGATCTCATGGACATGTTAAATTAACTGTGAAAAATTGTGTTGCTCTTTTTTTATGAGGTTTAGCAGTTGATCCATAATTTCTTTAAGACTGAAAATCTGGACAGCATACTAAACTAGCTAAAACTATGAAGAAATGTTCATGACTTGATGTGTAGTATGCTATATGAATTAAATGATGATGTTACACATGAAAATGTGAGTGCTCATGATAAATGCTCTTACATGAAAAGAAGATTGAGTTATAGCTTGAGATCATGAGTGATATGTATGCTTGATGCATTAAGAAACTTAGAAATTGATGCTAATGGATATATGTCTGTCATGCATGTATGTGTGAATCTATTGATGATGGTAGGCACATATAAATGTTAATACTTATTACAATTGCTTGCAAGAATGAATATGTCCTATTTGGCCAGAAAAGTAAATCCTGTTAGTCAGGGAAAGTGAACCTGACTTCCCTTGAAATAAATGAAGGAAATTAAGCCTAACTCGGAATAGGTCTATATGAGAATTGGATAAGATAATCCAATGATCATATAGAGGAATGACCTCAGTCCTGAAAAGCGGTCTACTACCTAGGAGTGGAATAAGCCACCATATTCGAAAGACAAGATAAGTCAAGGTAATAATTGTCCTAAGTATTCCTTTATATTATGTGCTAAGTGAATGATTTTAGCATCTATGTTGAGACCAATATGTTTAAGTTGAAACTTGACCATATATGCTTTAAATGCTTTATGTGATGATATCTAAATAAATTAATTATGATAAATGATTGAATAAAATGAGCTTGCTTTTGGGTAAATATTTTCTTAAAAGTTAAGCCAATTATTATTGTTCATTCTATTTACATGTAATATTTTATGTATAAACTTGAAGCAGTTGGGGTAGATAATGTTGACATCTATATATGTGTACGACAATACCCTATTGAGAATTTTAGAATTCTCATCCTCATGTGTATTCCATGTCTACCTTAGATTTCATAAACGTGTTCGCTAGAGAGTTTAGTGACACACAAGAATTGCCAGTTGACCACACTGTTAGGATTATAGGCATAGTTGATGAGTTTTACTTTAAAGCAGGATTATGTTTTGTACTTTGATGTATTTTGATGTGTTTTGGATAGTCCCTCGAGGACTATTTGAATTGTGCCCTATAACTAGTGGATGACTATATATTATATAATGTACTGATATTTTTAGTACTTTGAGAAAATCTAATAAGACTTGTTTATACATTATCTAATAAGACAATGAGGAGGAACAAGCTTGCCATCAGAAGCAAAGTAAAACCCTTGCTCAAATGAGTTTCTAGTGGTTCTCTCACCATCAAAGAGATGCTGGAGGAAGAGAAAAGCAAGAAGAATCAAGAAGGAGAAGATTTTGATGGATAAGATTTTGAGGAGCTGAAGAAAGCCAAGCTTGAATCTCAAGCTAAAAAATAAAAAGAGTACAAGAAAAATTAAAGTTGGTTGAGCAAGCAAAGGGTGCTCAAAGTTCTAGGGGTGTAGTGCATGAAGAACCCTCAAATAAGTTAATCACCATCTTTATAGCAGTTCTATGTTTCTAGACCAGCGGAAGGCCCTTAGAAATAACCTTCAAGACTTGGACTAGAGGAAGTTCAAGTTTCTGAAATCATCTCCAAAATCTCTGAGGATACAGGAATCCAATTAGAGAAGCTATCACAAGCTAAATAAGAAGTAGAGCTCCTCCAAAGCTAAGCTACAAAAGATTCTGAGATGATTAGACACCTATCTCAGGACTTGGGAATAGAAGGTCAAGATCAAGAAGTCCATCCTAAAGATGAGGTGGACAAATAGATTACTAAACTCTTTGTGGAACTCAGTCATTCTTGACATGGTCAAGATATAGAAAGTTGGGGATTCTGTCATTCCCACTCTAAATCTCACTAACATCCATCTCTCTAAGCTCCAAAACTCTCGTCTTGATAGTCACCTAAAATCCAAGATCCTCCAAAACCATCAAGGATATCCACCCAACACACAAATACACCCCTTCTTCTACTCACTCATACACCTCAACAATCCTAACCAATCATGTTGAACACTCTAACTTTCCTTACAATACTGACCTCAACAATAACCAAGGTCACCAAGTCATGCTTTTGAAGCTCTAACAATATCTATGGCTAAAGTTCAATTTCTACTTTAGAATGCTCAATGAGAACTCATGAGGGGATAATGTTGTAGATTCTAGCCATTGCCAAAGATATTCAAAGGAAGAGCCAATGATGCCTTTTCCCTCTCATTTTGTATCCATTTTATTAATGAAAAAAGAGGGAGAATAGAGAAAAAGATTTGATAGGAAAAGAGTCATCTTTTTGAGGGGAGGTTACAAAATCAAGGGAGAATGTGTTTTTGAAGATTAATCATGCACCAACATGCATTCATCATATATTTTTGTTGTTTTTGTTTCTAATTAAAATATATGAACTCTTTCACCGTCATAATTATGAACTGTTTAGTTACTTTGAATGCATATTTATATCTTATTCTGTCAATTTGGTTAAATTGTTGGTTGACTATGCTGGTTACTTTCTGGATAATATGATACATATTGGATTCTGTCATGATATCATAATCTTTTTATTTGTCAGAAAGGATCACTTTTTAAAATCTATTTTGATGAACATCTCTTGAGAAAGTTTCTTCTTACATTTAAAGTTTTTCTATCAAGGATTAGTTTGTTATCATAAAAAAGGAGAGATTGTTAGCTCCAAAACCTAAAATCAAGCTTCATATGTTAAGATAGCTTTGAAGTATACGCCTTTCGATGATACATGTGCATATAACTACATTCTCTTTTTTTTTTAATCAATCTTTATTGTAACTTTATGTTAGAAAGAAATAAAAAAGTGAGTAAAAATTTTGAATAATCAACCTTTAACTCTAACTATGTAATTGTGTGTTAGTTTCCATATCCAACGCACAACATTCAAAATCCTAGACAAAAATCCTTCTTGAAAGTTTATTTCTTAAAATAAGAATTAGACTCAAAGTCTTTAATTCTTTAAGACTAGAAACCTAAGGAGATTTATACAAATCATATCCAAATTCATAACTGAATATAATTCTTATTGAAAGGAGAATTGAGGAGATTTAAGTATAAACCTTCTTTAAAAAAGAATTTGAGCCATAAATACAAAGACCCTCATGTCTCCAGGATCTTAAAGTGCTATAGAAAGGTTGAGTTGTAATTTAGAAAGTTACCATAATCTTCATAAAATCTTTAGAAATGTATAATCCTAGTGCAAATTAACTAGAAGAAGATCACATCTACCATTAGTCAACTTTATAAAGTTTTTGCAGTATCAAGAAGCATATCAGAAGGTCACTCAAAAGTGTTAGAGGAATACATTTCTACAACAAGCCATTTGCAAAGTAAAATATGGGGTCAATCATAAGTTTGGAACCCCTTATCATCCTAGACTAGTGACCAAGTGGAGATCTCAAACAAGGAGCTAAAGTGGATACTTGAGAAATTCTTCATGAAAGTATTGATCTAGTAAAGTTAATGTTGCATTGTGGGCTTACAAGACTACTTTCAAGACACCTATAGAGATGTCCCAATATAGGTTGGTCTTTGGAAAAGCATGTCATTTGCCCTGTTGAATTAGAGAATTGTGCTTATTGGGCCACTAAACAGTTGGATTTTGACTATAAGGAGGCACGTGCAAAAAGTCTATTACAACTAAGTGAACTAGACGACTTTTGATGTGAAGCTTATGAAAATGCAAGGATCTACAAGGAGAAGGCAAAGCTTTGGCATGACAAACATATTTTGAGGAGAGACTTCCATGTAGGACAAAAAGTGTTGTTATTTAACTCCAAATCAAGACTATTTCTTGGCAAGCTAAGGTCCAGGTGGTGAAAACCTTTTACAATGGCCCATGTTGCCCTAATTGGAGCAATTGAGAACATTCACCTAACTAAGGGCACATTCAAAAGTCAATGGGAAAGAACCCCAAAGGGAAAAGGACCCAAAAAGGACCCAATTGTTTCACCTAAGCTCACACCTGTTGTTAATTGCCTGATATATAACACCCTAATATTTAACCTAATATGCCTAGGACATATCAAGATTAATTATTAGTTATTACTCCTTTTAAAAATTCATTTAAAAAATACCTTAGTGGAAAATACGGGAAAATTTTTTTCATTTTCGAAATATGAAATCAAAGTGTGAGCCAAAAGCGTGTACTAATGTGAACAAAAGCAAATAGCAAGAAACATAAAACATATAATATCAAAAACAATAAAGCACACGCTCGATCATGGAAATAAGCATCTCAATATATTAGATATCATCGTTTAGGATACAATACCTGGAAACTAATTAAAGTCATACCCACATGAGGTGGGAAGAGCTTGTAATACATAGAAACTGGAAATACATAAACGGAAAAGAAATAAAAGCAAGTACATGGTAAATCCCCAAAAGATAAGACTCTCAACTATCACTACCCTCACCCTCCACACCTACTGATAACGCTAATTCTCTAATGGGGAGATGTAGCCCACGAACTGACGGAGCTCCTTGGATGTAGCCCAATGAAACGGAGATCTAGGCATGGAAATCGAGGGAACGGCGTGGCCTCCACGACGTGGTCACCTCTCGCTGCGAACACGCCTCGCATGTCTCGGCTGAGTGACGGTGTCCTCGCTACCTCCACCAAGATCCATAGGGAATGAAGGGAAGAGCCTTCAGAAGGATCGGCCTCCGATCGATGACGGGGAATATACTCAGGGTGTCCGTGCCGATGAAGAAGGACGGGCATGATGGGTCTACTCGTCTCGGGGTCGTGTCCTCTCAAAGATCAGGTTGTCGCCAAAAGGTGAAGTTGGAGTGAAGCGGTAGCTGGAGATGGGGAAAGCAAATGGGTGTCCCACGTACACAAAAATGCGCACCTCACAATGACCCTAGAAGTGGTAAGACTGATGCTCAGGGTCATAGTGCACCTCCCAAGTGGGCGGGTCAATGAAGATCACAAACGACGCCATCGGTGTTTGAAGACGTAAAGGGAAGAGAAACGAGAGAGGGGTGAGAATCTTGCTAAAGAATCTCAGGGAAAACCTCTATCCTAGTGTCATCGTTTACGTCCCAAGAATCTTGGGTTTATTATGAAAGGGTTAAACATGCAAAGGTTCATTATGAGGTTTTTATAGAGATAATTATCCAAGGTCCGTGTCTTTTATGATGAATTTTAATGCATGTATACAGCATAGCAGAACATGAATGCATGGCAATACTTTAGGCAAACCAAACAATAATTAATCATCATATAAGTGGCATGTAACTTCCCATGAACAACTTTCCTTCTTCTCAAACTTGTGACATTAAGTATCATAATAGTAACCGCACCCCTAAAACTAGGCTATGAGCTCATACCTTAACTATTCGTCACTAGTTCTTACTTATCCTCTTGATAAGCGAATCATAATCATAATCATAATAACCCCGACTCCTAGAGTACGGGTAGGGGGCCTAAGGATCACCCATCATGGGACTTTTTCCTTCTTCGAAACGCATCGACCGATTAAGACCACGGCTTTGTCCGCTTTGGCAGGCTGATGTCGATGCCTTCACGGTTTTACCTTCTCCTCACCGTAGGAGAAGTACGTCTGGCATGTCACATTAAAAATCTTATTTTTCAAAACTTTCTTAAGTCCCTCAAATTTTATGAAAATTCGGTAGCATAATGACTCACCATGAATTTCCTCAAATTTGAGTCATGCCACATAACTCAACCACACATATCATCCTCATAAAACTTTCTCAATTAAATAAATCTCTAATTCACAAGAGCATACTCTTCTCACTCATTCATATTTCAAAATCTCATGCATCTCAAACATGGCATACCTCATCATAATAACAACATGCCACAAATACACATATAGCCTCATGCTTATGAAATTAACATATTCACATCATCATGAGTATACCCACTCGGCCTCATGCTCACATCACACCTCCTATCTCATGGTGTCTTATGCTTTGGCCCTTACGGGTCTTAACTTTGTGTCCCAATTGTCTTAACCTTTATTATGGATCCTATAACACCTAAGGGATCATTACCTGTAATTCTTTCTAACATTTATGCCCACTAACTCATCCAATCAGCATTGTATAGATTAAACATCACGATCATTATTCGACTATGGGGATTCTAGGATCTACACCTTAGACCCTTTTCTAAGTTTCGTCTTTGCCTAAGATCCCATGTTCAACTCCTAGGCATAAACACTAATTATGAACCATCTTCCTTAAGCTCAATTATGCTGGAACAAAAGTTATTATTCTTGTGTCTAAGTGTTTTAAGATTCTGTTCTCAAACCTTTCTATTTACTTAGTCCTTCCTAACCTTCAAAATCGTTCTTCACTTCGCTCAAACATAAGCTTACGCATTTAACTCAAATAGTTTCATACAGTGGCCAAAAAGATAGAAACCAAGAGTGTACATCACACATAATTGCACAAAATCATGTTATAAGTGTATATGAGTTGCTAGTTTTTCTCTGGAACCATTTCAAGAGCAAAAGGGTGCTGGTACGATTACCAGGACTAAATTTTGTTCTGGGTTCATAGAACACGGGTAATCGATTACATAGGAGGTAATCGATTACTTAGGGTTAAATATTTTTCCAAAATGAAGACATCGAAGTAATCAATTACACAAATAGGTAATCGATTCCAGGGTTTTAAAGATGGTTCTGGGCATGAAGAACATCCTTAGTAATCGATTACATTGTATGGTAATCATTACCAGAACCTCGGAATTTGAGAAAACATGATGTTTAACACATTCCAAGCTATGTAAACACCTTGAGACCTCATAAAACATTTTTCCAACATTTTCTTGAGATCATCCTTACATTTTACAAAATCAAAACCATCATTGTATCATACTAAAACATATCCACTTCTCATGGTTAAAATTTCCATTTGAAGATACTTAGGGCAAGTCTTTGAGCTTTAGGATATTTAAGTGATGGCATAAACTTAAACATGTTATGCACTTATTTTACTCTTCATTAGAAAATAAGTGAGTGCATAAAATAAACATGAGATGCATCCTCATTATTATCTTTAAAGGTTAAGTGATGATTTGAAATATAAACATGAAATGCAAGCTTGGAATTTAAACATGATAATGCAAGTCCATTTAGTTATTCTTAAGAGTTTAGTGATGACATCAAAGTAAACATGCTATGCAAGGTATAAACATAAACATGTGTGCAACTCATTTTATCTTAGCTAGAGCTCTTACAAGATTTTAAAGGAACATCACAACCTCAACCCAAATATGTACCTTAACAAACATGGAGTGAGCTTTAGAGTTCTTAGCACCAAGACTTCAAAGAAGTCCTTGGTTTTGAACTTCATCATGAAGCTCAAGAAAATAGATACAAATCTCAACACTTTGTCTAAACAAAATACAAGAACTAAGTCATATTCTTTATTTTATTGCTCATGGGCTTCAATCTAAAGTAAAACTCTTAGAACAACCGACCAACTTTAAGGTTGGCAAGGGTAAGCTTAGAGCTCTTTGAAAACATGTGATTAATTTTCTTTAACAAAACTTTTGTGATCTACTTAACATTTTTAGCAAACTTTGTTCAAACAAAGGAAAAGGAAACTGAAACTTTTGAGAGGAAAAAGAAAAGAAACCGAAAACTTAGGCCAAGGGAAAGGAAAAAAATCAAGAGCATGTATGGTCCAAGACCAAGTTTTCCAAGCTTTAGAGGTTTCTTACATGACAACAACAAGTCATTATCTTGAAACCTCATCATCAAGCTAAAGTTTCCTCCATGAAATGGCCTCATGGCCGAAAGGAAGAAAAGAAAAAGGAAAGCTTAGAAACAAAGAGAAAAACTAGAACTCTTCCTTAAAGGAAGTACACAAAACTTGGAAAATAAACCCCTACCTAAAGAAGTCTTGAAGAAGAAGAAGGAAAGCTTTGTTTCTTGAGAGGAAAAGAGAAGGAAATCCTTCTTGGAAACTTGATGAAGAACTCGGCCAAGAGAGGAGGAAAATAGGTTCTTTGAGTTTGGGAAGAAAGCCTGAAGTTTGCTCAAGTATGTAAACATTCAAAGAGCTTTCAAGCTAGTGTATTTATAGAAGATTGAGAGCTCATGGATGGCCTAGAGGAGGAGGAGTGGCCGGTTGCTGGGGGGAAAAGGAGAGAAAAATATCTCTTGAATGGGTATGGGTGCAAGTATGGTTAAGACATGGTGAGGTATGGGCAAAGCAAAGCTTGAAGTATGGCCTAGGCATGGCTCTTTGAGTGAGGATTAAAACAACATGTGGCACAATTTGGGAGCATATTTTGGCCAACATATCAGCCAAGGGGAAGGAGATTTTGCTCATGTAATTGTGGTTTAAGGATGTGTTTAGGTGTTTCTTTGATTAGGGTTTTGATTAGGAATTTGTAAGAAAGTGTTTAGGTGAGGTAATGACTAATTAAGGTTGTCAAGACTTGATTAGGAGGGTAACCTCGCTAGATTAACAATTTAAAATTATTCTTTTGGTCAAATGGGGTATGGCACAATTCCTTAATTTAAGGAATTGGAGAGAAAATACTATTCAAGATTCCATGACTAGGAATCTTGAATTAAATAATGCAATTAGAGTTTAACTAAGAAATCTTAGGTTCTAATTAACCTTATTAAATCATTTTGACTCTAGATTAATTATCGAAATAAATTAATCTTCAATTAGAGCCCAATATTGCTTAGGTTTGCTTAATCGCGTCATTAGGCTCACTGTATACTGCTCTAGGGGCAAAATGGTAATTTTGCACTAAACTGCTCGGACCTCCAGGCCCAACTAAACATCAAATATTACTCATAACCATCATTCAAAACTTCCTGGAAAAGTTCCGGGCTCAAACGGTACCTTTACCCGTGTAGAAGAGCAGGGGCATTTTGGTCATTTTGAGCCGAAAGCTTATAAAACAAGATTTTCACCTCAATATCAAACATAACAGATATGATCCCCTTTAAACATAGAGTTGACCCATTCGAGGACTGGGTCAATCCTGAATTAGGGTAAAAATGACCTCAGGGGCATTCCTGTCATTTGCACTCAAACAGCGGAAATGGAGGCGTTACATCATGTAACGCCAAGGACGAGGCAGAGTGATCGCCGGTGCAAGAAGGCACGGACAAGGAGCGGCTCCTGCCTCCAAGCGGAAGGGTACATGAATGAACGATTACACACCCGAATGAGGGATCCTTAGTCTGTATAGGTATGGGACTATACAATTAAAGAGGGCATATATGAATTGATTAGTACTACCTATGCCACAAAGATGCATCTTTCTTTCGGTAGCCTATCACGAAAGAACTCCATAGTTAAGCGTGCTTGACTTGGGGTAATTTTGGATGGGTGACCTCCTGGGAAGTTTTCCAAGAAGCGTGTGAGTGAGGACAAGCACGCTGAAGACTCGTGTTGGTTTATGGGGAGTCGGCGATCCATAAAGCAGGAGGGATGTTTCAAATGGTATCAGAGCCTGTACCTCTCCCGTACGGTGTGGTTCGAGGACAAACCAAGCGGAAGCTAATGGGCACGTAACGCAGGGACGGCAGGAAGAGTGATCGCCCAAGAAGGCATGGATAAGAGCGGCTCCGCCTCCAGCGGAGGGGTACATGAATGAACCGATTATACACCCGAATGAGAGGATCTGAGTCTTATAGTTATGGGACTATGCAGTTAAGAAGGGCTTATATGAATTTATTGGTACTACCTATGCCACAAAGGTGCATCTTTCTTTTGGTAGCCCATCACGAAAGAACTTCATAATTAAGCGTGCTTGACTTGGGGTTTTGGATGGGTGACCTCCTGGGAAGTTTTCCCAATAAGCATGTAAGTGAGGACAAAGCACGCTGAAAAGACTCGTGTTGGTTTGTAGGGACAGTCGGCAATCCATAAAGCGGAGGGATGTTACACGATATGTGGAAGAATCATGGGAATCGCCTCTGCCTAACTAAGGGAATATGCTACAAGTGTTGCAACCTAGCCACAAGATTCTTAGATCCAACATAAAGTCTCCACAGTTGACTACTTCCACTAGAGCCCAATGCAAGGTCGAGTCTTCATAAGAAATGCTAAGGATGCCTCTCACTACAGTGATCTCACTCAAGGTAAGCATAAGATAAATAATAGGATTTTGGGTTATGTCTCTAATTTTGGTGTCATGTATATATTCATATCTTATGATCATGTGGAATCCTTATGACTTCTTTTATTCATGCCCCCTTTCTTGACATAATGGCCTTCTCGTATTTGCCTACACTTGAGTCTTCAGGTGAACTATTTGGTCTTTCTCCCATGGTCTAACTTGTTAATAGTATTGTGATTGCCTAAGTAGCTACTACCCTCACATGTGTCACATGTCTCTTCCTTCATGTTTTATTTGTCTTCTAGCCTTTAGTTATGGAAATGTTTTTGTGAGTGATTGGCTTTAGGTTAGCTATGATTGTTAGACTATTCCTCAAGAACTAATACACCCTATTTGTTTTTGAAAACCTGGACTGGCAATGTTTGTCACTTTTTAAAAAACTCTCTCAGGATAAAATATGTTGATACTTTCAAATTGTCACCTTGTGTGAATTTCCTTTACTTACAATGATGATAGGTCTATTGTTTCTAATTCAATTTGCATATCCATTATGGTCTTGTTATTCTTTTGTAGTGGTTTGGCTCGTAGTGAACCATTATTCAATTGGACTGCTTTATTATAATTGCTATTTCTCCTCTTGAACTTATCAAGACCATAAGTTATTTTGATGTTGTTTCAAGACTATTGTAGGAGTGAATGTCGTGATATGTTATCCTTTAGTATGTAAAGTGGAATTTGAACAGGTGTTAGATGAGGTTTTGTAATGGGAGAGTATTCCAGGATAGATACCCAAGTTTTTCCCTAAAGAGAAAGCTAAAGTCTCCCATAGGTTTGATGCCTAGAAGGTGACCTATATCCATAGCCCTCGTAGGATGCCACCATTTGAGATAGCACATTTGAAATGGTTAAGGGAAGAAAAGAGAAAATGAGGTTAGTTATGGATTATAGGCAATTGATCAAGGTAACCTTAAGGAACAAGTGTCCCTTTTTGCCTATGAATGATGGTGTTACAAATTAGCAATGTGATATAGCCATGTTCTTGAAGGTAGATCTAAGGTATGTTAGCAGACCATGGTGAGTGAGACCCTGTTACGATTTCTTGAGAAAGAGAAAGGTTCCCAAGAGTTGAAAGCCTAAGTTAATCACACCCTTTATGTTAGTTTACCTGAAATCGTTGAGCTATTTGAGGATTTTAGTGGGGTCTTAAGAACAACTTAGGCAATGATTTGGTGTAACATAGGAGTATGGCAAAATAGATGGATAAGCTTTTGGATGATCAAGAGTGGAGTCGAGCACTAGAAGCCCTTAGGTTAGTGGCAAACCCTTGGAATTTCAAGATAGAAGCGAGCAAGGAAATGAGGAGTGAAACCCTTCCGCCTAAACCAAATAGAAAAGTGGTGTAGATTGAGGAAGAAAAGCGTTAGAGTTCCTGAAGGAGAGCACACTTCCTAGAAAGCACCCGACAAGAAGTTTGAGGTGAGCCATAAGAGTCAAGATGTTAAGTTTTGGATTTTTGTGATCTTTCCAATTCCACAGGGTCGGGTTAGTTGTTTATCAAATGGCATAACCCTTAGATCTATCAGACATTTGATTATATTTTTCACATGGCTTAGTTAAGAAGTATGATTCAAACCTCAGTTAAGTCTTATGCAATGGCAAGGACGAATAAGAGAGAAAACTTAACCATCTATCTTCACAATTTGTAGGCTAAGAACTCAGCAGCTAAGGGATGAGATGATACTATTGGTAAAGATGGCTTAAGGTAGATGGACAACATAAGAGAACTTATGCCAAAGCTAGAGTCAACTATGCAACAATCAAGCCTATTTTACTTGCAGTTCAATATCAAGGATGAAATTCTTTTTAAGGAGGGAAAAATGTAACATCCTAATTTTTCCCTTCTGTGCAAAATGACCAAAATGCCCTTGAGGTTATTTTTTTAAAAAATAAGGTCGGTTGTCTCTATCCTCAAAGGGTTATTTTAATGTTTGAAGGGGATTGTATGTGATTTGGATGGCAATCAATGTGAAAACTATAATTCCCTATTTTTTTGTAAAATTATCAAAATGCCCCTAAGGGAATTTAACGTGGGATTAAGTAATGACCGGACCCCGTCATCATTTGAGAGTTGGATATGTTAATTTTATGCGATATACGATGTTTGGATGAGTCCAGGTGAGATTTTGAGTAAAATTATTATTTTGCTCCTAGTTAATGCTAATTAAACTTAATTAAAGTAATTATAGGCATATAGGCAATATTAGGCTCAAATTAAGGATTAATTATTTTTATTAATTAATTTTGAGTCAAAATAATTATTTTAAGTTAATTAAGGCCCATGAGTTATTAGAGAAGCTTAATCTCATTTTTAATCAAAGAGTAGATGAGAAAAGAGACAAAAAGTGCTTCATGAGACACAAAAGTAAAAGTGGGGACAAGGCCACTTTATCACTCTTACTTTCCCTTGAGATTAAGAATATGTTGCATTTGAAATTTGAATTAATTGAGTTTAGTTTAATTAAGCATGCAAGAAACCCCCTAACCTAAGCTTAAAGTGCCCTAAACACCTAATTACCATTTTCTAACAATTCCCCTAATTAAATCCACACCTAACCCTAATTTCCATACATACAAAACACAAAATATCTATACCTAACCACCCCATACAGTTGCGGCCATGACCCCCATTCACTTTATCATTTTGATTTTTATCAAGCATACACTCACTCATACTCTCATTCTTTCCATCATTTTTTGGTCACAACTTGAGTAATTTTGTTTGTCACAACTTGAGCACTAAATTCTTCTTATCTTTCACCAAGAAACTCCATTTTTGCTCTCAAACTTAAGCTCTAAGCCTCAAACAAAAACACCACCATCATGAATCACAACCCAAACACTTACGCTCTCAACTCCACCAATAAAGCCACCACCACAAAAATCCCTCATCCATTTCCTTCTTGGTTGGTCGAAGCCATCATCACCTCTAAGAGAAGATTTTTTTTCTTCTATTCTCTTTACAAAGAACAAGCATTTTCATCCTTCAAGCAAGAAACACATTTTGGTAGGGATTTGTTTTTATGTTTTCCTTTCTTTTCTACTCTTTTCTTTTGGTTTTATTGTGATCATAGCTATGGCTTGATGATGATGATTCTTGATGATGGTTATAAAACCATCAAGTTTATGACCTTTAGAGCTCAAAGCTTGATCCTTTGTTTCAAGGTTCTTTAGGTTTAGCCATTTAGGTTTATGACATCTTTTGGTTATTTTTTAGCTTGATGATGAGCTTGCGATGTAACACCCCAACTTTCAACACAATATGTTTAGGACGCATAATAGTTAATCATTAGTTGTTACTCTTTTCATCTAAAAACTTTATTTCATTTTAAACTTTGAAAATAAGTCTATGGAAAGTATGATCCTTTTTTTTTTTTATTTGAAAGACCAAACTATAAGTTATTCGCATATAAGTTATAGCGCCTAAGTATTCATCATATAATACGTAATAATAATACATCTCATCAATGTATTCTTAACCATCCATCAAATAACATACATACAAAATCAGGAGAGTATATCATAAACTGAAAACATCACCATAGCATAGCATTAACTAGAAATATCATGTCATATAATAATAATATAGAGTCATTCCATAAGTATAATACCATAACAAATATGCTTGAGCCCACCTATAAAGGTTGAGCATACAATAGTTCAAAAGCAAAGCATAACTATGACATAGCTAAACTGATCATAGGTGCACATCGTCGTTGGTCTTAACCGTCGATGCGTTTCGAAGAATGAAAGTATATGATGTTTAAGGTGACACACCGAGACGTACTTCTCTTGCTCGGTGAGGAGAAGGTAAAACCGTGAGGGCATAGACATTAGCCTGCCAAAGCGGACAAAGTCGCTGGTCTTAACAAGTCGATACGTTTCGAAGAAGGAAAAAGTCCCATGATGGGTGATCCTTAGGCCCCCCACCCGTACTCTGGAGTCGAGATTATGATGATTATGATGAATATGTTTATGATTCGCTTATCAAGAGGATAAGTAAGAACTAGTGACGACTAGTTAAGGTATGAGCTCATAGCCTAGTTTAAGGGTGCGGTTACTATATTATTGGTGTCACAAGTATGAGAAAAAGGATGTTCAAGAGAAAGGTTACTTGCCACTTATATGTTGATTGATAATTGTTTGATTTACCTAAAGTACTGCCATGCATCCATGAACTATTATGTTGCATACATGTATTAAGAATCATTATAAAAGACATGGACCTTGGATAAATACCTTTGTGAAAACCTCATAATGAACTTATGCATGCTTAACCTTTTCATAATAAACCCAAGGTTCCTGGGACGTAAACGATGACACTAGGATAGAGGATTTCCCTGAGATTCTTTAGCAAGATTCTCACCCTCTCTTGTTGTCTTGGTTACGTCTTCAACATTGAATGGCGTCGTTTATGATTTCGTGATGCACCCGTGTGGGAGCTGCACTACGATTATCATCAGCCCACCACTTCGAGGGTCATTGTGCCATTCGCATTTTTGCATACATGGGACGCCCGTTGCCTTTCCAGGTCTAGCTTAATTTCACTCCGACCTCCCCCTTTGGCGACGACATGATTTTTGAGAGGACCTGTAACGCCCCAATTTTTACTGTAATCTTTACTGTCATTAGAAATTACCAAATTACCGTAGGTAAATATTATATAAAATTTGAGACCAAACAATTCTCAATAAAGGAATATAACGTTAGAAGAGAAGTTAGGAGCAATTCGTACAAGCATTGCAAACCCCGATTTCTGTATGTGTAAAATGACCAAAATGCCCCTGAGGTTATTTTACAGAAAATGAGGATCGTGGGCCCCACCCGTCCTCAAGGGGATGTTTTGAGGATAATAAAGGATTGTTTGTGTTATGTGTGTTAATAGAGAGAAGAATCTCAATTTTGAGTTCCACGCGAAATGACCAAAACGCCCTGCCCGTTTTAACTCCATTTGCGTGCCGACTTAGTCCGAACCTCACTAAAATATTTTAAAAGGTGTTTTTAAGTTATGAATAACCATTGGTTAAGTCGGATGGTCCCGGCAATTTTTAAGTTAAATTACCGTTTTGCCCTCTTTGTTGTAGTTTTGCAAATTTTGAGATTTTTGATTTGTCTAACGAAACCTAAGCAATATTAGGCTCAAATTAAAGCTTATTAAATTCTAATTACTAATCTAGAGTCAAAATTATTTATTTAGATTGATTAGAACCTAAAATTGCTTAAAACACCCAAATTGCTTAGTAATTCACTTAAGCCCTTAACCGTAAATTCTCTAAATTGCATGAATACCTTGCCTACACCTAAATAATACATGGAACACACAAAATCCTCTTCCACAAGGCTGTAATGCACGAAATTATTGAGTAATAAGTCAGAAAATTATTACACAAAAATCCAAAGAATGAAAACAAAGAATCATGAAAACATGGAAACATGATTCCATGTTTTAAGCCACCAAACAAAATGATTTTTCTTCCTTATTTTTTTCTCTAATTTTTGGTCAGATTTCCTTCCTTCCTTTGTCCATTTATGAGCTGCAAAATCTCTATAAATAGGCATGCTTGAAGATAGTTTAGATGCTTAGTTCATAACTTACACAAATTCTAGTCTTAGGAGCACCAAAAGCTTTCTTTCTTTCTTTCTCTTGGCTGAATTCTCCCTTCAGCTTTTCAAGGATATTTTGCTTCATTTCACTCAAGGAAACCAAGTTCTCTTCCTTTCTTTCAAATCAAATTAGGTAGGGAGGTGTTTCTAAGTTCATTTTATGCTAAGACAAGTTATGTTTCTAGCTCAAAAATGATGTTTTCATGAGCTTTCTTTTAAGTTTTCATTTTCAGTTTCTTCTTCCTTTCTTTTTAAAGTATTTCGGCCATATGGCCTAGCTTATGATGAGACCATGGTTTGATGATGAGATTCTTGAGTGTTGGTTGCAAAGCTTTCACAAGTTAGATCTCTAAAACTTGAAGGTTTCACTAGTTTCCAAAGCTTCTAAAATTTCAGTTTTTCTTTCCTTATTTTCCTTTCATGGTTTCAGCCAAATGGCCTAGGAAGGAATGAAATGATGGCTTGATGATGAGGACCTTGAATATGGGTTGTAAATCCATCACAAGTTAGGCCTCTAAAGCTTGAACATTCCATTTAATGCAAAACTTTAAAGAATAATGTTTTTATCTTGAGGTTTGAATATGAAATATGTATTTTTTACTTTGTCTTGCTAAGATACATATATTGGGTTGAAATCATAATTTTCTTAAAGTCTTGAAGGAGCTCTAGTAAAGAGATCAAGTGAACTTGCATCCATGTTTAAGTTTATGCCTTGCATAACCATATTTATTTTATGTCATAACTAAATTCTCAAGAATAAATAAATGAACTTGCATATCTCATGTTTAAATTTCAAGCTTGCATTTCATGTTTAAATTTCAAGTTGTCACTTAATCTCTAAAGATAATAAAGAAGTTGCATCTCATGTTTATTTTATGCTCTCACTTTATTTTATAATGGCTAAAAGAATCAATGCATGGCATGTTTATTTTATGTCATCACCTAAAAATCCTAGAGCTCAAAGACTTGCCTATGAATCATAAGCGAAGAAATGAGATAATTGGAGTTAAAGAATTTATTCTTTAAGAAGTCTTGAGAATTGGAGCTTAAAAAAAAATGTAATTCTCTTCTCCCTCACCGGTCCTATGCGGACTACGCCGCTCCTTGCTTAAGATTCTCTTCTCCTCTACTTGGTCCCTGCGATTACCGCCTCAGTTTCTTGCATCATGTTTATATTACAAGTTCTTGCATCATGTTTAATTTTCAAGTCATCACCTTAAATCTTAAAGATAAAGAAATGGAATTGCATATCATGTTTATAATTCCAAGCTATCACCTTATAAAGATAAGATTAAAATAAGGTTGCATAGCATGGTAATAATTCTAAGATGTCACCTAAATCTCTAAAGCTCAAGACTTGCTCCTTTTATCTTAAGTGAAAGATTTAATTATGAACATTCTTTCAAGTTATAAATCGGTCCCATGGTTAAGTTAGGCCTAAAGTCCTATGACTTCTTTCAAGTTTAACAAAAAGAATTAGTTCTAAAAGAGTTTTAAAACTTTGTAAGAATTTTATGGGAAGCTAGTAATTTTATGTGTACTTAAAATGTGATTTGATGCTTATTAAGAATTTGGTGTCATTGATTGATTCCCTGGTTTGTATGTTATAGTTGCTGTTGCAAACAATGAAAACTTATGCATGAAATAAGGACATATTTTGTTACTGGAAGAAAGTGTATTACTGTAAGAGTGCAATTTGGAAAGATTCTGGCTAAGGAAAGATTTGGTATTTAAGCGTGTCCATTGTGACCCACCTCTCTTTCCTGGAATCTCCAGATGCATGATTATAGTTGATATATATTATTCCAGAATAAGACTATAAATAAGAAAATGTTAGAATTATTATGAATTGCGAGTTGTAACATGCAAAGACTTATTGGTGACTTAAAATTTATAAGAAAATGATCCTTTGGACCCATCAAACTATAGGTGGTGAAAAGGTGATTCTAGCCCCCTAACCCTGTCTCTCAAAAGGGTAGAGTCAGGACTTTAACTTATCAAAAAGGATAAGTATATGCTAGTGACGACTAGTAAGGTATGAGCTCATAACCTAGATTACTCCCAAAAGGGTGGAGTATAGGGTGGCCCAAGGAAAATAATGAGGATGATAAGATTTTAAAGTCACCTAAGGTACTAAAGAAATAAATTATGTGCACCATGTCCATGTGTAGCTATTATGATATTCTTCTTGCATAACATACATGAGTTGATGATGAGAAATATGATGTTCTTCTATGCATGTTATATTAATGATGATGATGAGGAATATGATGTAATGATAAAAGAAAAGTTCATTATAAATATGACATGTTAAGATTATGATGCATTATAAGACGCATAATTAAAATTGGTCGAATCTCGGTAAAAGTATTTTCTGAACTTAAAATTTAATCTTCGTATGTTCACTATTTTATAATAACCCAGATTCCTGGAGACTTTGATGATGACACCGTAGAAGAGATACCCTACTGAGAATTCTTTAGTAAGATTCTCACTCCCTTTCCTTTATTTCCGTCATTGTCTTCAGATTCAGATGGCGACATTCGTCCGTCGTTGACACCCCTACTTGGGAATTCCACTATGATCCGTGCATCATTCGTATCACTTTGAAGGAAGGTGCTCGGTTCGTGTTTTTATTTACGTAGGTCGTCCATTTGCACATCCTGCCCAGTTATCATTTTTCTCCTACTTCTCCCTATGGCGATGAAATGGTTTTCGAACATGCACGTCCACTTGATGAAAGAATGTTACGTTCTTATCCCGCCTCATCTGCCGTCCATGGTTTTCCAGTATAATCCACGAACGAGATATTCTGAAACTGATCCTTCAGAGGACCCTCCTACTCATGCTTATTCTGAGAGCTCTGCTCCTACTCTCCCACGTGTAAGAGAGGGTAGTGAGGAAAAGTTGTTCAGCCGAGGTTAGCAAGAAGATCGTCCATGCGACCCAGCTGGTGCATCTCGTGTGCCCCCTTCCGAGGAAGCTCGTCAGTGATCGGGTTCTTCCCCCGTTTCCAGACAGTGGCCCTAGAGAGTTTTAAGTAGTCTTAAGAGTGTTATACATCCAGTTTTAGAGTAGCCTTCCTCAGCTTTTAAGGTTATCTAGTTTAGGGGCATGAATTTCCTTATAAATAGTTTCCTATGGTGTGAATATGTAAGATATGATGTATGAACTTAACTCACCTTTTGAGTGAGGTTATTGTATATATGTTGTGATGTGCATTATGGATGTTATGTGATGGAGCCAATATGATATATTTAGATTCTTAAATGTCTTATTTTACTACCGCTTAATCGTTTATGTTATGCGCGGCTCACGATTTCAATTATGTTAAAAAAAAATGGCTCGTAATTTCACTAAGTATTTTCAAAATATGATGAAAGAACCAAAGCAAAGAGTAAAGTCTAGTCATTAATCCAATTCAACCTAGGTGTATTTGGTTAATTACTAGAGTGTTACATTTTGGTATCAGAGTTTTGTTCTATCTAGCTTGAGGATTGGACGGCTATGCTTCTAAAGCATAATACGTTAGTAATGTCATGTGTAGATGTTTATCATTAGGATGAGCTTGAGGATTAGAAATACATGACTACTATGTTGAAAGTGCCATGGTAACTTGCTCACTTTGCATGGAATATTGGGCCTGATCACCTCAGTGTTGCCGTTTTGTGTGTATAGGGACCAATGGCACGACGACAACAGACTAGGAGCGCGGCAAGAATAACCAAGATAATGAGACCGCTGAAGCACTTCGCGACGTAGCAAGGACCATGAGAATGATGATGGAACGATGGATCAGGATCGTCAAGCTAATATAAATCAAGGACATGAAATTCCCGAACATGCTCGTTTCGGGAATTTCGTAAGGCGAATCCACCTGTTTTCAAGGGGACCCTGAATCCTAATGTAGCAGATGAATGGATTCGGAATATTGAGAAGGTCTTTGCTGTAGTTCCATGTTCCGAGGAGCAGAAGGTCACTTTTGCCACCCACATGCTTGAGGGTGATGCCCTGGTGGACTGGTGTTCGAAGACTCCTGGAGGCAACCGAAGTGGACATTGATTGGGAATTATTCAAGGTCCATTTTTACGAGAAGTACTTTCCGAGTCGGTTAGAAATGCTAAGGACATTGAATTCATGCAACTTGTCCAGGGGAATATGAATGTGGCTCAGGATACTGCCAATTTGAGGAACTCATTAAGTTCTCAAGGATGTACCAAGGTAACCCTGATGAGTATTGGAAATGCATTAAATACGAGTCAGGGTTAAAGGAGAACTTAATGTGGCAGTTGCGCACTTGGAAATTAGGGATTTCTCTACCTTAGTCAACAAATGCCGCATCATTGAAGAAGGTAGAGAAGCTGGGTACTTCAAAGTCTGAGAATATCATCAAAAAGCTGACACCTCAAGGTCAACAGTTCAAGAGGCAAAATCGACCTCCATTTCCACATCAATCAAGATCACAAGTGCCACAAAGGAACTTTCATCAAGGAAGACCGAACAACAACAACAACCGCTATAATAATCCCAACAATCGCAACAACAACAATAATAACAATAAAGGGAAAGCACCACAAAGAGGTCCAGCACCTCCACGACCCGTGCCATCCATGGAATGTCCCAAGTGCGGCAAGAATCATGGGAGCATGCCATGTCGAGCCGGAACAAACGTGTGCTACCGGTGTGGAAAACCAGGTCATTACTCCCGAGAATGCACAGAAAGGAACCCGCCAACCCCCAATCCCAAGCCAGGAATACCAAGGAAGGGTATTCACCGTTAATGCTGAAGAAACGACAAAGTCACGAAATCTCGTGGAAGGTAAGTGTAATATGTATGGTAGAAACTTAATTGTACTGTATGATTCTGCGCTTCCCATTCTTTTATCTCCCACTCGTGTGTTAAAACCCTTAACTTGCATATAACTGAGCTTCCTTTTGACCTTATTGTTTCTACCCTATGGAAAACCCGTTAGGACTTGTAAATGTTGTTTAGATTGCCATTTTGTTATTGAGAATAGATCATTTGTTTTAGATCTCATTTGCTTACCCATGCAAGGTTTAGATGTGATTCTTGGCATGGATTGGCTTGAAGCCAACCGTGTACTGTTAACTGCTATGAGAAAACCATTACTTTTCTTCCTGTTCCCATTAGACCTAAGAAACCCATAAGTCTTTACATAACGCTGTAGAAATGGACTGGTAAGGGTGAGAGTAAAGGTTATATTTTCCTAGCCGCTAGTGATGTAGACTTTGAGCAAAGTATCGATGAGATACCGATAGTAAGAAATTATCCCGAAGTATTTCCAGAATGAGATACAGAGTTTCCCCCAAGAGAGATAGAGTTTTCCATAGAATTGCTTCGGTGCAGGTCCCATATCCATAGCCCCATACAGGATGTCCCCATTAGAGTTGACCGAGTTGAAAGCTCAATTGGAGGATTTATTGGAGAAAAAGTTTGTTAGACCTAGTGTGTCACCTTGGGGAGCCCGTGTTGTTTGTGAAGAAAAAGGATGGAAGTATGAGGATGTGTGTTGACTATAGGCAATTGAATAAAGTGACGTGAAGAACAAATACCCTTTGCCTAGGATAGATGACTTGATGGACCAGCTTAAAGGTGCAGGAGTGTTTTCTAAGATTGATTTGAGGTCAGGTTACCACCAAATTAGGGTAAGAGATGAAGATATACCGAAAACGGCCTTTCGCACTCGATACGGCCATTTTGAGTTTGGAGTAATGTCCTTTGGATTAACCAATGCTCCAGCAATTTTTATGGATTACATGAATAGGATCTTTAGACCCTATTTAGATCAGTTTGTGGTTGTCTTCATAGATGACATTCTCATCTACTCTAAGACCCACGAGGAGCATGAACGCCACCTAACCATAGTACTAGAGATCTTGAAGGAAAAGAAACTATATGCCAAGCTTTCTAAGTGTGAATTCTGGTTAGATGAGGTGAAATTTTTAGGGCATGTAGTATCTAAGAAAGGAATTGCTGTAGATCCTAGTAAGGTGGAAACGGTTGTGAACTGGAAAGACCAACCACGGAATGAAGTAAGGAGCTTTTTGGGTTTAGCTGGTTATTACCGTCGGTTTATCAAGGGATTTTCCCAGATTTCCCTACCCCTGACCAAGCTAACTAGGAAAAACACCCCTTTTTCATGGACCCCGAGTGTGAAAAGAGCTTTCAAGAGCTGAAACACAAGCTAACCTCAACCCCGTTTTAGTATCACCCGACCCCAATGTGCCTTTTGAAGTGTACTGTGATGCTTCGAGAAAAGGTTTGGGTTGTGTACTGATGCAAATAGGCAAGTGGTGGCCTATGCATCAAGACAACTCAAGCCGCATGAGGCAAATTACCCCACCCATGACCTTGAGTTAGCCGCTCGTGTTTGCTCTAAAGATTTGGAGACACCATTTATACGGAGTGAGGTTTGAGGTGTTTTCCGATCACAAGAGTTTGAAATATCTCTTTGATCAAAAAGAGCTAAACATGAGGCAAAGAAGGTGGATGGAGTTTTTAAAAGATTATGATTTCGGGTTAAACTATCATCCAGGTAAAGCTAATGTTGTAGCTGATGCCCTAAGTAGGAAATCCTTACAAGTGTCCCGTTTGATGGTGAAGGAGGTTGAGTTAATTGAGCAGTTTAGAGACCTAAATTTAGGGATGACCTTGACCACTAAGGGCATAAGAGCTTGTCACCTTAGTGTGACGAGTGAATTCAAGGAAAGAATTGCTCAAGCCCAAAGGAAAGATACAGAATTTCAAGAGACCTTAGAGGAGGAAGAGCTGTAAGTTGAAAGGTTTTACCCAAGGGAATGATAGTTTATGGAGGTTTGAAGGTCGTATATGTGTACCTGCTAGTGGTGACCTCCGAAAGGATATTTTGGAGGAAGCCCATAAGAGCCATTTTACCCTTCATCCGGGTGCCACCAAGATGTATCAAGATTTGAAGAAGATGTTTTGGTGGCCAGGATTGAAGAAGGATGTGTGCACATGGGTGAGTAAGTGCTTGGTGTGTCAAAAAGTGAAGATTGAACACCAAAAACCTTCTGGAATGTTGCAACCTCTGTCAATCCCTGAATGGAAGTGGGATAGTATCTCCATGGATTTTGTAACTGGACTACCGAGGACCCAAGCGAATCATGATGCCATATGGGTAATCGTGGATCGGTTGACTAAGTCAGCCCACTTTTTACCTATTAAAGTGACTTATTCCTTGGATAGGTTAGCACGTTATATATACAGGAGATAGTAAGATTACATGGAGTACCGTCAACAATAATCTCTGATCGAGATCCGCGATTCACGTCACGTTTTGGGGAGCCTTTCAGAAGGCGTTTGGTTCAAAGTGTGTCTGAGCACAGCTTATCACCCCCAAACGGACGGTCAATCTGAAAGAACTATCCAAACTTTGGAGGACATGTTGAGGGCATGTGTTTTAGATCAAAGAGGGAGTTGGGATAAGTACCTCCATTATTGAGTTTGCATATAACAACAGTTATCATGCAAGTATCGGTATGGCACCATACGAGGCCCTCTATGGACGGAAGTGTCAATCACCTCTATGTTGGTATGAGCCCGAGAGCAAAGTCTACTTGAACCTGATATTGTGAGGGAAACAACGGAACAAATTAAGAAAATTAGGGATAAAATTCTCCCGCTCAAAGTCGACAGAAAAA